>PVKA01005136.1:0-93071 GCA_004027165.1 Ctenomys sociabilis | reverse complement strand
ATCAGTGTCTTCTTTAGAAGCACTTAGTATTTCTTTCATTATAGTTATCATTTCTTTTTTTCCTTCAGAAATTACTTCTGATCTGATTTCCTCCATACCTTTCTGCAGTTGTCTCTCTACTTCTAACGCTATTATTTCAGAGATTTCAGGTGTGTGATTTCCAATTTCTTCTATGCTAGTGTCTCCTGCATTTGTTCTGGGTGGGCTTGGGGCCTGAGATTCCATTTTGCTCCTTCTCTTTGTCATTTTTTATAGTACTGTCTTCTGACCTTTGGTGTAGAGCTTTAGTAGAGTTATTACCTTAGCACCAGGTCCAGGTCTACCAAATTCAAGCTCATCCAGATGGGTCTGGCTGCTGTGCTCCACTTCTTCCTGCTACAGTCCATGGAAGTGAACCCTCTGGCCCCTTTGGCAAGACATTCTGCTCCTGGATTAGTTCTTGCCTCTAGTCTTTCTGCAGGGAGTTTGCTTCAGAGTTCCACACTGGGCTGTCTGATGAATGAGGTTCCACTCACACGCTGGGCCTGTGTGCTGGCTGCAGTGAGGGTCTGGAAGGCCCCAGGTGGTCCCTCTCTTCATTTTATTTACTTTTTTATTGGGTGTTTTGGGGGGAGTCTAGTTGTTTTGAGTTCTTTCCGTGTACTAGCTGTTAATCTCCTTCAAGTACTAGCTGGAAGCAATTTTTCCCATTCTGTAGGTTATTTCTCCATTCTGTTGCTTGCTTCCTCTGCTGAGCAGAAGCCCTCTAATTTGATATGAACCCATTTGTTGTTTATGTCATTTCTTGTGCAAATTCTGTTGAGATCTTTGCCTGTGTCTTCAAGAGTTTTCCCAAGTTTGTCTTCTAGCAGATTAAGTGTTTCTATTTTAATATTTATATCTTTATGTCAGTTTAGATCAATTCTGATTTTAATTTAGCACACAGAAAATGTAGGTCTTGATTTAATTTTCTGCATCTGTACAGCCAGTTTTTCCAGAATCATTTGTTAAAGAGGCTATCTTTCCTCCAGTGTACTCTTTTTGCTTTTTTGTTAAAGATCATGTGCCTATAGTTCCTTGGGGTTGGTTCTGTATCCTCTATTCATTCATCAATCCATATATCTGTTTTTGTGCCAATACCATGCTGCTTTTTTATGAATAATAGTTTTGTAACATAATTTGAAGTTGGAGATTGAGATGCATCGTGGTTTGATCTTATTGCCCAGGATTGCTTTCACTATTCCAGGTCTTTTCTTGTTCCACTCTAATTTTAGAATTGTTTTCTTTCATTCTGTGAGAAATAGTACTGGTATTTTGATAGGGATTTCATTAAATGTCTATATCAGTTTTGGAAATATAGCCATTCTCACAGTGTTGGTGCTGTTGTTGTATTCCAGGTACATGGAATGTCTTTCCATTTTCTGCTATTCTTTGGAACTCTGCAACTCTTTCACAGGAGTCATTACAGTTTTCATTAGACAGATCTTTTGTTTCCCTACATAGGTTCATTCTTCACTTCTTACTTTTTCTTGAAGCTACTGAAGTGAGTGGTATTATTTTCAGCTACTTTCCATGGTGAGTTCATTATTTGTATACAAGAATGGTATCGATTTTTGTATGTTGATTGTGTGTATTGCTGAATTTATTTATTAGTTCTAGGATCCTTTTGCTGGAATTTTCTGGATATTTTAATGAAACGATCATTTCATCTGCAAATAAGAAGAGTTGGACTTCTTCCTTTCCTATTCTATACTGATCTCTTTCATGTCTTTCTTCTACTTGATTGTTCTGATTAACCTTGCAAGTACCATGGGAATAGGAGTGATGATAGTGAAAAACCTTGTCTTGTTTCCAAGTTTATAAGGAATCTTTCAGTTAGTTCACATTTAATATGATGTTGGCACTAGGTTCATTATAAATGACTTTCATTAAATAGAGATAAGCCTTTTAATCCCTATTTTCTTCAGATCTTTGCTCCTGAATTCATGTCAAATTTTGCACAGGCTTTTTTTTCATTTATTGAGATGTTCATGTGATTCTTTTCCTTTCTTCTATTTATGTGATGTATTATATTCTTATTACTGGATTATTTAGGATTTGCATATATTTTTATCCAACCTTTATAATTCATATATATATATTTCATATATGTATCATATAATTTTTTGCTTCTTGCTTTGAATATAAGTTTTCAAAGTACTTACTAATAATCTTCTGGATTTTGGCTATGTCTATTGTGATTTGCCGTTTTCATTTCTAAAAAGACACTGATAAAGGTCTTTTTCTTCTCTCGTGATAAAATTGACTAAGATTTTATTTATTCTTTTAAAGAACAAGCTCTTCAATACACCAATTCTTTGTCTCAATGTCGTCACTCTGATCTTTATAATTCTTTATTGTACTATCACTGAATTTAGAATCTTGTTCTTCTAGGACTTTGAGATGGATTATTAGGTTATTTATTTACACTCACTCTGCCTTTCTGATGTGCATATTTACAGATATAAACTTTCCTTTAAGGAATGTTTTTATTGTGTCCCATAGGTTTTCGTACATTTCCTTGATGATATGGCTTCATTCTTAGAACTGTTTAATTTCTTCTTTGATTTCCTCTGTTCTGTTGATTCATTCAAGGGTATATTGTTTAATTTCCATAATTTCTGGGATTTCTTTAGCCAGTGCTTTCTACTATCATTGTGCTATGATTTGGTAATTTTTTTAAAAAATTATTTTGGCAGAACCAGGGATTGAACTTAGGCAAGAGCTTACAATTTGGTATGTGCACCTGATGATTTCTATAATTTTATATTTAGTTAAGTATATTTAATGGGCTAGTATGTGGTCTCTTTGGAGAAGGTCCCATATGTTGCTGAGCAGAATGTATACCTTGTTGTTAGTGGGACACTCTGTAGATTAAGTCCACTTGTCTGAAAGTATGGTTCAACTCTTGTATTTCTTTGATGAGTTATTTTTTTTTTGTTTAGTTGATCTATCTGTGACAGTGGAATACCTATGCCCCTCACTAAAATTGTGTTGATGTTTATGTCTAATAATGTTTGTTTTGTGGAATTAGGTGCACCACTGTTGAATACATATGTATTTACAATTTTTACCTCTTCCTCTTGAGTTGTTTCCTTATCCAACATATAGTGACCAATGAGTTTTCTGAGGAGCTTTGGATGGAAGTCCATTTTGATTGAAAATACAGTAGGTACTCCTGCTTCTTTTGGGGTTCATATTGTGTGGAATATTTTTTTCAATCTTTTTAGTTTTAGTCTATAAATTTCTTTTTACATAATTATTGTGTGTAGTTATATTTGTTTTTTTTATTTTTTTATCCTATCTGCTGAACATTGTCACTGGATTAGAAAGTTAAGACTATTCACTTTGATTGTTAGGACCAAAGGTATTGATTTACTCTTGACATTACATTATTTTACCATTATTATTCCTTTTCAGTTTGTATTTTGTTTTGTTTTTGCTTTCTGCTTAATTTTTCACCTTGCCAAGTATATTTATTCCATAGACATTTTGGCTTTATTGTCCCTTGAAAGAATATCCTTAAGAAGTTTTTAAGTGTTGCTTTTGTGTTCATTAATTTCTTAAGTTTTTTTTTTTTTTTCTTTTTGGTCATGGAAAGACTTTATTTTTGCCATCCATCTTCAAAGGTAGTTTTTCAGGTTGTATCATTATAGGTTGAAAATTGTTTTTCTTTAGGGCTTAAAATACTGTACACCAAGCTTTCTTTTCCTTTGAGGTTTGTGTTGGAAGGTCTGCTGTAATTCTAATTACCTTTATGAATGATTTGTTGCTTTTCTCTAACAGATTTTAAAATTCAGTCCTTATGCTGAACTTCTGGGACCATGACGATGTGTTATGGAGAAGTGCTTTTCTGATGACGGTTATTTGAGATTCTATGAATCTTGTTTACCTGCATGTTAATATCTTCCTCCATACTTGCAAAGATTTCTGCTATCAGGTTTCTTTTTCTTTTTTTTTTGTATTTTAGGGAAGGATCTATGAGGGATTCAGGGTCTCCCTACTAGACTGGACTCATAGTGATCCACCTGTTTATAGCCTCCCAAGTGCTGGGATTACAGGCAGGCACCACCATGCCCAGTCTCAATTGCCACATGACTGGTAATGTCAGAAGTTCTTGACTTGAGCCTTTTACAGCTCAGCATATTAATATGGCTTTACTTTTTATGCCTCGTTTTTATACTTTTCTGCTGGAATGTTAAGACCAAGTTAAAGCAAGACCTATGTAACAAAAAATTTAAGTTTTGTATCTGACAAGGTCAGTCAAATTCCCTCAGGATTTACCCAGAAAATCTGTACAGCAGTTTGCAGATCCTTTGTCAGTGTCAGCCATTTGGATGGGACATGGCCATTGCTCGACCAACTTGTTCACTGTGAAAATCTGAAAGAATGTTTTTTCTCCAGGTGATTCTCCTTAGGCACATAATACATCATCAAGCACTGTCCTCTGTGGCACCATAATCTCTTCAGTTGCCATCTCAGTGCGCCTCGGGGGCAGGGCTGGCACAGCAGGCCCAAGGATTGAACCCTTGGCTTCTGTGCTGCTTGCAGGTGCTTTAATCCACTGAGGTACTTGGCCATCCCTCTACTATCATTTCTGTAGACAGGATTTTTTAATGCCATTTGTGCTTTATACTGATTTTTTCACTAAATCCAATTAATCCTAGATAAATCTTCCTTGCATCATCTAATAGATGCTGGATCCATGTTCTACATTTTCTAGTTTTTTTTTTAAAGATATTTTGGGGCATATGGTCACTGATTTCTGTCCTTTTTGTTCTGACCCTCTGTCCTCCCACTTGTCATTTCTGCTGTCTTTACATTCAATAGAAGTTTTATTTCCTGAATTTCTTTTTGGTACATGGATTTTAGTTCTTAGTTAAACTTGTAAATTATGTTTTATGTATCTTGGATAGATTTATAATTTCAGTAAACTTACTAATCCTTTTGTTTATTAAGTCTATTATCTGTTTAGCTGTATTATCTTTGAGTTCACCATGTACCTTATTGATCCATTTGTTTGAGTTCTTGTCTCTTAGCATTTTGTATAATTTAACTGTTCATTTAAAAAAAATTTTCTTCCCATTAACACCCTGTGGATTGGCTTTTGGGGAACTGGAAGTTTTTTGAGACCTTTTGTTGCCTTTTATTCTCATGGTTTTATTACTTTTTTTTTGTGATTGTTGTTCTGAAGTGCGTACATCAATTTTGTGTGTGTGTGTGTGTGTGTGTGTGTGTGTGATACAATTGATCCAATGTCTAGTTCTTCAGCAATGCATCATAGCCTTATTGGTAACACACACACACACACACACACACACCCCAGATATTGGCAAGTAGCAATGAAAACAGAAATGACAATGAAATCAAAGACAACCTAGATAATGACACACTATAAGAATCAATAAAAACTCTTAATACCACCATACCAGTCGTAATAATAGGAAAGAAGCTTAGTGTAGTGATGTATGCCTATAATCCTAGTATTCAGGAGGCTAAAGAAGGAGGATAGCCATGAATTTGAGGTCAGCCTGGGCTACATAATGAGTTCAAAGCCAACCTGGACTACAGAGTAAGACCTTGCCTCAAAAAACCTAAGGGAGGAAAAGAAAGAAATCTGTACCTATAATATAGACACAAAAAGTCCACATATGGTAAATGTCTACCAAATGTAATAATTATACTACCATTAACAACACAATTCAACAATAGCATAGAATCAACTAAATTTCTAGTGATTAATAAAGCTTAATAATAATAAAAGTGAAAGGTAAAATTTGAAAGATAAAGATGAGAAGAGAGAAAAGTAAGGCAAAAAATCCTACTAAGGAATAAAAAATTAATAGAATTAGATACAAGCAACAGAAAAGAACAAAAAGTAGGAAAAAAGAAAGAAAAGGAAAAGTGCAAAGCAAAATTTTAAAAAAAGAATAAGAGAAATGGCTAAAAAAAATCACTTGTGTTTTTGAATTAGTGCTTCCTATCTAATCTGTAGTATTAGAATTCATTAGATATGGGTATGGATAGGAACTCACTCCTAAGACCTATTTTTTAAAAAATGTATTTGGTTGTTACAGGGTTCCACTATGCACCTTGGGCTCATAGAGATCCTCCTGCTTTTTCAGCCTCCCCCGGGATGGGACTACAGGAGCACACCACAACACCAGAATTCTGTGGCTGGCTCAGCTCACCTCGAGATCAGGGCTGGTGCTGCATGTGGTGTTGGGGATGAACTGTGGTCCCTGCTCTTGCCTCGTCTTGCCTAAACAGGTACTTTAGTCCACTGAGCTATCTTGCCAGCCCCCACTAAGACCTGTTTTGTTTCCATGTTCACACTTTTGTGCATGAATGCTGAATCTCGCTCTGCCTTTCCTGTGGGCATGGTGGGTCACTTTTGGGCTATAGTCATTGCAGACATTCCTAGTTTCTGTATCTCCCTGTGTGCCCCAAGTCACGACTCTCTCTACCTAACTTAAGGCCTGTGAGTTTATAAATCTGTGGCCTCTCTGTTCATATAGGCAGGCTGTGAAAGCTACCCAAACCAAGGTCATGATCATGTTTGTAGATAGGAAAAATAAACTGGCTTCTGAGTTCTGTGTTGTATGAAGGCAAGAGGCTCTGTGTGGAGACTGTGGAGGTGCTGAGTTGTCCCTTGGAGTTAATGTCAGCACCGTCAGCCCATTCTGACAGCCACACATGACTAACCTGGATTCTCTGATCAGAAGATGAGACCTCGTGTCCTTTCTGGCCTGAGTACAAACTTTTCAGGGGTCTACATTTAGTGCAACCCACCGTGCAACTGTCTTTTGTGACCATCTCCTGACCTAGTTGTTGTAGTAGAGTGACTCCAGAAATCTTAAGGTATGGTTGTTTTGTAATTGTTCTATAGCTCAGTCTTAGACAAGCAAGTAACCCCTTCCCGGAATGGTCCTGATTAAAGTACTCTCAAATATGGCAGGTGCTGTACTGAGTCTCTTCAATTCTAGCCTGTCTTGAGGAAAGAGTTACTCTAAAAGTGAAATCTCATGACTGTTATTTATTTATTTATTTATTTATTTTTGGTGAAACCGTGGATTGAACTCAGGCCCTTGAGCTTCCAGGGAAGCACTTATCCCACTGAGCCATCTCCCCAGCCCACTTTTTTTTTTTTTTTTTTTTTTTTTTTTTACGTTGATAGTAATTATAGGTTTTGGGGGAAGGGCTTTCTTTGGATTTTGAGGGCACATGGCTAGAGGAGTGTTCAGGATATAGCTACAAGGATAAATTAATATCAAAGGATATAAATTAATATCCTACAGCTGTAGGGTAGGGACACTAAGAAAATAACTAAATATAATAAGGAAAGTAAAGAGTTATTGGTCTCCATGAGATGACAAACATGACTTCTTTTACCAATTTATTTAGAAGTTGACATATTCCTTGGCAGAAGAAATAAACAATATTAGAGATTTGCTAAAGATAAGGGAAGATATATTTCAGTTTAATTCAAGATAAAGATGGAGACTCCATTCACAGCAAAAATCTGTCTACCTCAGTCTGTTTTTTAAAAAAAATAGTTAATTAACTAATTAATTGGAATAGGGCCTTGCTCTACAGCTCTGCCTTTCAGTGATCCTCCTGTCTCAGCCCTCCACAGTGCTGAGATTATAGGCATCTCAGCCAGCACGGTGCACCTGGGGTTCTGAGGCTGGCATGGCGAGTGGTACCAGGGATCAAACCCTAGCCCTTGTACTTGCCAGGCAGGCACTTAGGCCTCCAAGCTGTCTCTCCAACCCTCATTTACTCTGTTTTGTGGCTATCACATTGTCTGATACATTGCAGGTCCTGTTTAAGATGGAGATGGATTAATAACATTGTGTAAAATAAAGTCTAACAAGCAGGATCTGAAATGATGTCCAGCCTTGGAGAAAGGTGCTTTTTTTTTTTTTTTTTTTTTTTTTTGCGGAACTGGAGATTGAACTCAGGCTCTTGTGCTTGCCAGGGAAGTGCTTATTCCACTGAGCCATCTCCACAGCCCCTGGAGAAAGGGCTTCACCAGGAAATAATTTAGAGTAGTCACAATACAATGAGGTTACTATGGAAGATTTTTCATTGAACAGAGCCCAAAGACAACCAGAAGACTTTTGGGCACTTCATTTTAAGAGCTCCAAACAGCTGACTCATGTAAAAATTTACATATGTGATATATAGTGAAAAATTTGTCTAATATATGGAAGATTTTACTTCTACTTAGAGAGAAGGTGCTCCTAAAGCAAGGAGCCCCCTGACTTCACTGACGTACTCAGGGCAGTGTGGGGGCCACAGAACAGATCATCCTAAGACAGAGTGAGAGCCTGGTATGGAAGTGTAGAAATAAAAGGCTCAATTTTAGATCTTGAAGGTTGCCTCTGGGGATAAGGAAGAAAGGAAATGAATAAATACAATCTTGTGAAGTCATCACATTTAAAAAAGGGGAACATTTGGAATTCAAACTTCTATGGTTTTATCTGGAAATTAGTAGATTTCAGCATATTATTTACAAGTTTCTTTTCCTAAAAGCCTGTGATACTGAACTGTTTTTATAATCTAATTACTGCTTCTAAGTTTCGTGAAGGGTTTGGAAGAGAAAAAGGGCCCATAAACAGTGGGAAAGGTGTAGGAATAGGAGTTTTGGTGTGTCTTCTGCTGATACCAGAAGCCCATCAAGGTAACTCAGGATAACCTCCCCATGTCAAGAACTTTAACCTAATTGTATCTGCGAAGTCCTTTTGGTGTGCAAGGTAACTTCCAGAAGTTGTAGGACGAAGAATCTGGGTACTTAGCATGAAGAGGTTGTCACTATTTAACTTACCAGGCAATAAACATCCCAGTAAGTGGCTGATGCTTTGAAACTCTAGTTCCAAACTGGGTATAAGATAAAGCAATTATACAGCGATTGAGGCTACCAGCTTCTGATAAATGAGTGCATCTGCCCCTTTGTACTCTAGGGTGAGAACTTTGCTGTTCCTACAAAAGAAGCAAATAGTTTTGTCTAATCCTTAAAGAAATTGAACAGATGTTACACTTTTTAAGTAAATTATAATAAAATCAGGATAAAATGGTTTCTTTCCTTTAATTGCCACAATTCAGGTGAGCAATGAGTTGGAAGATAACAAGAGTATATGAAACTGCAGGAAGTCATCTCTTTATGCTTAAAAGATTGCAATAAGGCCTGCAGCTGTGAGGTTCAAATGTTATCAGGTGATTGTGAAACCCATTGGTTACTGGCTTTGTACACACTTATTTTCTCACTGTCTGTTTTCATAAAAATTCAAGTCAGAAGATCTGTCATAGTATTTCATTATTATTATTATTGTTATTATTATTATATTATTATTGTATAAGAAATCGAGTTCAGAAAGTCACACTTGCCAGGCAGGCACTGTGCCACTGAGCTGTAGCTCTGGCCCAAAGTAAGACCAAATAGGATAATATATCAGAAATATCTGAAACAAAACCCTGGCACCATCACCCTAGTAGAAGAGGCAAGACATGCTAGTACTCTGTTAGCCTTGGATGGCTACATGAACATGGACTCTTACCAGAGGGCTAATAGTCAGCTGATGGACATGGACACAGTGACAATAATTTTTGTGCAGGGTTGTTTTCATTGGCTGGAGGTCACCCTAGACTGCTGTACAGTAGTCTGAACTTCATTATTGCCTCAAAGGAACCCCCTTCCAGGTAAGCACTGTTAGTGTTCTGGATCTAGTAATTGAACCAACTGTATGAAATATAGTGCTAAGTTAGTATTCCCATTCAGTAGCAATTTCCTTTATTATTTTAAAATAAAATTCATACATGGTACACTCGACCTACTTACAATACCTAACTATTATGTAAAGGCCAACTGAGGGAAAGCAATTTATAGTCAAAATCATATGGGTCTCAGTATATACATATCTGGACATCAAGACACTGAGAGAATAGAGTAACTATGCATTTGCCCATATTTATAACCAATGAGTGGGAGCTAAAATGCTCAGAAAGTTTTCAGTGACATTTGGTAAAATTAAACAGAAAAGGTACAAATGGACACAAGAATAAAAAAATAGTATTAGAATAGGTGATAACATCTTTGTATATAATAATCAAAAGAGGTGATTAATCTTAATTTCAGTATGGGAAAAAAATCTACAAAAACAAAACTAAAGTATATAAGATAAGGTCCCATGTTCTTGCAACTGAAACAAATCCTGTTTATAACTGTTATGCGAAAATAAGACTGATGTTCTGACATGGATTAGGGTAATGTCAAAAATCAAAGAAAGTCATACATTTTAAACTTTAGGACATAAGGTGGTTATTCATTCTCTATGATTCTAAAAGTTCTTGGAGACTGTATCTCTTGACAGGTGATCAGGAATTGAAGGTATGTCAAGGAAAGAGACTATAGGTAAGAGGATGTACAGAAATTGTGTGATGTAACTCCAGGAAATTATGAGAGCAAGACTGAAAAACACAGGGAAATAATTTTGAAGTGTAATTTCTACTCCATAGACATTATTTTGTCTTAATTTTTAATGAAGTGGATTTGTCTTTATTAGTGCTCCTCAGTATGATCTCTGCATTATGCGTATCTTCTAATGCAGTGAGGCTAAACCATTAAAAGAAGTTTCAGATCTTTTATTATGATTTTCTGTGACATCTACAGTTGCAAACTAAAACAGGTTTGTTTCCAGACTTCAGACCTGGAGAAATATTGCAGGTGGCAGCATGATCTTCAAACTAGAAAATGACTTCTTACTAATGCTTTAAACAAAGCAAAGCATATCCTTTCTTTGATTTTTGGTCAGTCCCTTTCCTGAAAATTCATCACATACTAAAATTAATTACAGGCTGGCCAAATAGCTCAGAGGATTAAAGCACCTGCAAGCAGGCACAGGGGCCTGGGGTTCCATCCCTGGGCCGGCCATGCCAGCCCTGCCCCCAGGGTGCACTGAGGTGGCAGTGGAGACTGGGCCTGGTAGTACATGTCTGTAATCCCAGCTCTTGGGAGGCTGTAAACTGGTGGATTGTTATGAGTCCAATCTAGTAGTGAGACCCTGAACACCCTGTAGATGCTCCCTAAAATATAAAAACATAAATAAATAAAAACAACAAAATTAATCTAAAATACTCATCTCTATATGTACAATAGCATTTGGCTTCAAGATTAAGTAATTGTGAACAAATTTCATATTTACAAAAAATATATATATATAAGAAGTAGAAGTGAAATACATATAAACATGAAATATATTATATATTATATAAAAATATATAAAAGATTAAATAATATATAAAATAATCTCTTTTGATTATTGTATACAAAGATGTTATCACCTGTTCTAATCTAATACTAGTTTTTGTTCTTGTGTCCATTTGTTCTTTGTCTGCTTATATTTTCCCTGCCCATGTAGGACATCCAGAAACTTGGATGTCAAATGTCAGGAGGGTCCCAAACAATGATGAAAACAAAAAATAAATCCCCAAACTTTCAAAACAGCCTTTACAGGAAGATACCATTTCTTCTGAGTACCAGTGATTCAAACCAACAGTCTTGCTAATATTTGGGAGGGTCTTCTTATGTAGTCTTTGAACACATGCTTTCTCTTCTGTTTCTAATTTTAATGACAGAAATCACAAAATAACCACAAAAATTACAAAATAACCAAAATATTTCTTGAGGAAACTCTTGGCACAAAGGACAGTTTGGCGGGACGCTGCAGTTATTCTATATACATTCCACACAGATCATAATCTAGCGAGGGAGATACTTTGTAAGTGGTATCTCTGGAGATGGGAATCATTAGAGGCAAAGGAGGGCTTGTTCCCTCCCAACAGCATTCACTTGCCTCTTGGCCTCATCTTCTGTAAGAACAGTGCCCACCACGTAATTGCCCTTGCTGTTCATTTCTGACAGGTGAATGTTGAAGGTACATATGTGTGTACATATGTCACAGAGCAAAAGTGGCCTTGGGTCAGAGCTTGCTCCTCACTCCTCTATTAGCAAGTGTGGCCATCTGAGAAGACTGGTGTCTGAAGGTCACAGCGAGTTGTCATAGCCTGGAGGTTGATCCGTCAGAGTTAGTCAGGTGGTAGAAAGAGGGGCGTAGGAAGCACAGTTTGAGATGAGGTTCTGTTAAAGGCTGGGCCCTTTAGAATAACTAAGAATCTTGGAGACCCTTATAAATAAGCAGGAAAAATGCACCTCTGGATCACGTCCATCCTAGACAGGCTGAGGCTCATGGGTGAGATTTCTGGACTTGTTAAGAGGTCCTGTAAGAGTAGCAGGTTGGAGTTTAGGATCAACTCCAGTCTCAAGGAGATCTGAGGAAGTAATCAGGGAGGCCAGCAGAAATGTCAGAACAGACTTGAAAGAATTATCTGAATTGTAGCACATGAAAGTGGAATATGAGGCAAGTGGGGATGAAGCAAATTATGCTGGCAGGGGGACATACTCAACCCCAAGTCTCAGATATATCTGACAGTGAATGAGCCTTCAGGAGAAATGTTGTATAGAGCTGGGAAGGTAGCTCGGTGGCATAGGCACCTACCTGGCAAGTAGAAGGTCCTAAATTCAATCCCCTGTATAGCTAAAAAAAAAAAGAAAAAGAAAAAGAAAAAAAAAGAGCAATGTGTGAAACAGAGATTATCACTGGTCCTTTTCTTCTTTCTCTGTCTGTCTCTTCTTTTCTATTTTAGGGAAGGGTCTACAGTGTGTTCAGGGTCTCACTACTAGATCGGACTCATAGTGATCCTCCTGTTTCCAGCCTCCCAAGAGCTGGGATTACAGGTGCATGCCACCACACCCAGTCTCAGTTGTCATCTCAGTGCACCCCAGGAGCAGGGCCAGCACAACAGGCCCCTGAGGATCAAACCCCCAGCCCCTGTACCTGCTTGCAGGTGCTTTAATCTGCTGAGCTACTTGGCTGGCCCTCTTTCTTTTTGAGACCAAGTCTTGCTGTGTGGTCTAGACTAGTGGTGATCTCCTGCCTCAGCCTCTCAACTGCTTGGATTACAGTTATATGCCATCATGCTCAACTACTAATTCGTTGAATGAGAGGATGATATGTTGAGTTCAAAGAGATCCCAAGACTGCTTAAATAACTTTCAAGCTGATTTGGAAAGTAGATTTATGCAGGGCTCCACACTGAAGAACTAAAGAGAGGTAGGAGAGAAACCAGGCAGGTAGGTGGAAGCAGTCAGGTGGCATAGACAGCATCATTTATTAAGTACAAAGTTGAGCTGGGTGATATATTTTAACTATAATGTCTTATGAGGTGCTTGAATTATGATTAGTTTTATGGTATAAGTAAATCACAGGAATTTTACTAAGAAAGGCTTGATTCTTAGTGTCCCAACCAGGAGACAGGCAGATCAAACTTTCCAGGTTTATTTTCAGTAACTGAAATGCTGGGGAATGGCTTAAAGTATTCCAGATGGAATGTAACTTGCAGTGGGAAGCAGGAGGGAGGGAGAAGCGCACGCCGTTTCTCACCTTGACTTTACATCTGTTATTACTTTCTTATTTCCCTGAAATTCTAGGCTTGTCTCCACAAAAAACAATCCCTTCTTTGCACACACTGGCCCCAGCAACCTCTCCACTGGTAACAAAAAGAGGGCAGTAGTGCAGCTGTAAGGCTCCTTTGTTTCTAAACCTATGATGGGATTGACTTTATTTGAGCATCTGCTATCTTAAATTTCAATATTGTTTTATCCTTCACAAGGTAGTGACTGCTTGTGTAGACACAAATATCACATCACCACTTAATGAAAGGGACGTGGTGACAGAACATTTCACTACATACAGAAATCGCAGCATAACACTTTTCATGTTATTGAAATATCACAACTCCTGAGCAACACAGCATTGTGTGGCGGATTCCTGAAGTGCATTACTCCTGGGCAGGATCTGATAGGGATTTCCGACTGAATAAAATCAGGTCCTTATTCCTATCAAACATTTTGTACAGATTAAAGCAAAGAGCTAGATATCCTTGTTTTAAAAATGAACAGCAAATAAGGTGGCACAAATTTAGGTCAACCCCCTGTTTCAGGTTCTGGGAAGCCAGTTTGTTCAAGAACAGTATCATGACACCTCTGTTAATCCCCTTGGAGATTAGATTTAGAGACAGTAAATTCAGACTCTGGTAGTGTTTACAACTCAAAGATGAGATGTCCTCCAGTGATGTCACACTGACTATTATATAGTTGTGACAAGGTCTATGGTTAGATGTTGGGAATCACATAAAACAGGCTTAAGGGCCAGCTCTTGTCACTAGGATGGGACCTATAGCAACACTCTAGGTGTCATTCCTACAAGGTGGTCCTTGTAGCCTTCTTCCACATAAATCTAAAATTAGGTTCATCTATAAGAGCTAGAAAGTCTTCTACATTGAAGGGGAACCTTGAGTGAAAGGATGGTAAAGAGATCCTACCCAAGTTGGACAAAGCAAGCCCATCCCTGCCATTTTGCAAACAGATTGCTTTCCTTTCCTTTGCCTATAATGCCCTCTTCACTTCTGTACTGATCTAAACTCTGTGCCTCCCAATTTGGTGAAAGTCATTTGTCGTCCCAGTCCTTGACTCTGCCTGACTGCTTCCTATCATCCAGACAGTCTCAGCTGCATAATTCAACTTGCATTTCTTTGTGTATATTTGTGTGTGCATTCCCCCTTGCTACTGTTTCCAGTGCTAATCTTGCCTCCTTTACCAGAGTAAATATTCTCACAAGGCAAATTTCATGTGCTAAGTGACTTTTGCATTAAGAGCACAAATCCCTCTTTGCACAGAAATGAGTTATTATTTATGACAAAATTATGATTTATAAAGCTTTACCCCATTTATTCTCATTTAGTCCTCTTGATAATTCAGTGAGGATGGTAACTCTCATTGCCTCCAACCCTCCTTTTTTTTCTTTAAGTATCGGGATGTGTTTCTAAATATTTGCTCTTTATCAATTAGATAATTTCACAAAGGAAATTTAATATTCTGGGAAACTATGAAACAGAACAGCCACAGCTGAAGAGAAATATTTATTTATTTATTTATTTATTTATTTATTCATTTATTTTTGGCAGAACCAGGGATTGAACTCAGGCCCTTGTGCTTGCCAGGGAAGTGCTTATTCCACTGAGCCATCTCCCCAGCCCCTGAAACATCTCCCCAGCCTGAAATATAGTTTTAGCTAATTGTATTTTGAGGGATGTGGATATTGTCTACTTATTCACATAGCAATATTTTAGTGAAATATCCAGACATACATAGAAGTATAAAACTAACACCCAGGGCCTGAGAGATAACTCAGAAGAATAAGCACTTGCCTGGCAAGCACAGGGTCCTGAGTTCAATCCCCAGTATCACAAAATAAATAAACAAATAAAACCAACACCCAATAACCCATCACCAGATCTAAAAAATATGATGAACAGTTGAAAATCACTGTGCACTCTGCTTCATAAGTCTCTTTCTCCCTATCAGGCTTTTTCCCAGAATGTGTTCATACATAATATTTATTATTATTGTGTATATCTTAATCTCTGTATTAGTTATTAATTTTTATTTCGTGTTTACTAGGGATTGAACCCAGGGCCTCTGTTTCCCCCTCATCCTGCTTTTTAAAATTTTGAGACAGTTGCTCTCTTAGTGGTTGAGTTGCCTGGGCTGGACTCAAGTTTACGGTCCTCTTGCCTTAGCATCCCAGAGTGGGAGGAGGATGCCACTATGTTTTATGTGTCTCTGAAGCTTCATCTTTCCATGACTGTGACTGTTAAGTTTTTGAGCTGTATCGGTGCTGATACAACAACTGTAGTTTATACATTTTCATTGTTGTGAAATATTTCTTTGACTAAACAATCCTAAATTTGTATAAATTTAGAAAGTTTCTTAATCTTAAAAATTACATGATTCTTTTTGGCTCTTTGTTCTTCTAGATAAAATTTAGGATATTTTCTGTTAAATGTCACAAGAACAGTCCTGTTAGATGTTGATTATAATTGCTTTGAGTTTATAGATGTACTATAAGCATATCAGAAAAAAATTTAAAATTAGAAAGAACAAAATTCTCACAATATTAGCACTCAACAAGTCAGCTCTCTATACGTGTATGTGCATATATGTGCATATTTTTCCCTTTAAAAATTAACTTCCTGGAGAATCAAGACAGTTCTAGTTTGTTTGTTGCTACAAAGCTGATATCCAGTAAAGTGTCTGGTATGTAATAAGTACTCATAATGGGTATTTGTAGTAGAAATGGGACCGGCCAAATAGCTCAGTGGATTAAAGCACCTGCAAGCAGGCACAGGGCTGGGGTTCAACCCCCAGGGCCTGGCATGGGGGGGGACACACCCCCAGGGCATGCTGAGACAGCTATTGAGATTGGGTGTGGTGGTGCACACCTATAATCCCAGGTCTTGGGAGGCTGTAAACATGCAGGTCACTATGAGTCCAATCTAGTAGTGAGACCCTGGACACCCTCTAGACCCTTCCCTAAAATACAAAAAAAAAAAAAAAAAGTAGCAGAAATGAAGGAATAAATCTAGGTGAATTTTCTTAAATATTTCTTTTTTTTTTTTTTTTTTTTTTTGTCTTTTTGAGACAGGGTTTCACTATGCGGTTCAGGCTGGCCTTAAACTCACTTTGTAGCTCAGGCTGGTCTCGAACTCACAACAATCCTCCTGCCTCAGCCTCCTGAGTGCTGGGATTACAGGCATGTGCCACCATGCCCGGCTTCTTAAATATTTCTATAACTGTGTTTTAAATAGTTTCAAAGTCATTAACAGAGAAGTTAGCTATTTTCCCATGTACACTTTTGGAACATAGAATATAGTTCTAAGCAGACATTGTTAAAGCACAGTCAGACAGGCATTAACCAGCAGGATGGTGTGATGAAAGAAAGCTCAGTGGTCAAACATATTTGGGAAATGCATCATGGCATACTCATCTGATGGAATTACTGTTTACACTAAAGGTTCTGGGAAGTCTTGTTAAGGGAACTAGCTCAAATTGTTTTTAAAAATATCTGACCCTTGCCTTTTAAAAAATACCAACAGCCTCTTCCTCTTTTTATTAAACACGAATATGTTTTTCAAAACCAAACCTTAAGATGGTACAGTGGTGCACACGTATAATCCCAGCACTCTGTCTGGGAAGCTCACAGAAGAGGATGGTAATAAAGATCAGCCTGGGCAATTTAGCAAGATGGTGAGAACCTGTGAAGGAAGCTCAGCGCGAGGGCCCTTAGTTTAGTTCAAAGTATACAGGAAAGGGCAGGGGAGGGGAGGGGAGGGAAAGGGAGGGAAAGGGAGGGGAGGGAAAAGGAGGGGAAAGGAAAGGAGGGGAGGGGAGAGTAGGGGAGGGGAGGGGAGGGGAGGGGAGGGGAGTGAGGAAAACTATACTATATCTGGGAAAAGACAGTGCAAAAATATTTTAAAATAGAAAATCACTTAAGTATCTTCTTCCACACAGCTGAGCATATGCTGGGGTCGCGCTACACGCTGGAAAGAAGTTTCTTCAGGGCTCTCCCGCCTCAGTTCTGCTGAGCCCGGCGCGCTGCTCCTCGCCCTGGACTGCCTGCGACCCTGAGCAGCCCTAGCCCCGCCCACCCCGCCCTCCCTGCAGAGCTCGCCTAGCCCGGCTTCCTCTCCTCACCCTGCAGACCGCCAGAGGGACCCGGCTGCTGCAGGGTCCTGCAGGAGCCCGGGAAGCCCTACTCTGTACCGACCCACCATCGAGAGAGCCTTGCAGAACTTCGGCCTGCACTCATCATCATCGGAACCTTCTTGAACCGCGGCTGGCGTGTCTCCCCTCCATGAGTTGGAAGCCCATTGAACCCCACACAGCAGAGTTTTGGCTGAGCAATTAATTTGAAGGTAGCATCATATGATTCAGCAACCATTGTTGAATTCCTGTTTCTTTGTTAAGTGAAATTTTGTATCATTGCGAATGTTATTTTTTTCTATCACTGTTTTGTATTATTTAGAAAATAAAAAAAGAAGGCCCTAAAATAAATTAACTAGTAGCACAAACACATATGTGAGAAATCTATTCTTTTTGTTATTTTAAAGAGAAAATAACAAAATAGTTTCAAAACAGGTTAGTATAGGAGTTACAATAATTAATACATTGTGTGTTGTTGTCTTCGTCGTAGTTATTCAGAGTACAAGATACAGGTGTGATGTCTTGCCCGACAAATGTTAACACAAACTTCATTGGACTAAGAGAAACCAGCTTTATAACTATTATAACTATCTTGTGTATATCTATATTTTTTTCTTTTGCCCTTTTTTCCTTTCCCCTTAGCCCCTCCCAGTTTATCTTTTCTTTCTTCCTTTTTTTTTGGCAGAATCAGGGTTTGAACTCAGGCCCTTGTGCTTGCCAGGGAAGCGCTTATTCCACTGAGCCATCTCCCTAGTCCTATCTTTTCTTTTGAATAGTTTCTTCCCAATTCACAATATCTATTGTAATTTTTGGATCGTATTTGTTCAGTTTCTCACACTAGTGAAGCAATGCAAGTTTACACATATGGGTGTGACTTGTTTCATTTATAAGTAAGATCTTAAGTTGCAGACAACACTGAGATTCCATTTCACCCCCCAGAAAGAATGGCTGTCATCAAAAAAATCAACCAATAACAAATACGGGTGGGGCTGTGGGGATTCGGGAACGCTTCTCCACTGTTGGTTGGAGTGCAGACTGGTGCAACCACTGTAGAATTCAGTGTAAAGATTCCTCAGAAAACTAGATTCAAAGTCTCATTTGACCCAGCAGTTCCCTGTGGGCATTTTCCCAGAAGAATTAAAGACCTCAAACCACAGTGGTGCCTGTGAACTTATATTTATAGCAACACAATTAGTAATAGCTAAATTTGTTGGTTTTTTTTTTTTTTTTTTTTTTTTGTATTTCAGGGAGGGGTCTACAAGGTGTACTAGATCGGACTCCTAGTAATCCACCTGTTTCCAGCCTCCCAAGAGCTGATATTCCAGACGCGCGCCACCACACGCAGTCTCAATTGCCTTCTCAGCATGCCCCAGGGGTGGGGCCAGCAGCGCTAGCCCAGGGACCCAACACCCATCCCCTGTGCCTGCTTGCAGGCGCTTTAATCTGATGAGCTATTTGGCCATCCCCTTAACAGCTAAATCTTGGAAACAACCCAAATGCCCATCACCTGAGGAATGGATAAAAAGATGTGCTTTTTTAATATAATGGAATACTAGGGCTGACCAGATAGTTCAGCGGACTAAAGCGCTTGCTTACACAAGTGCAGGGACTGAGTTACAATCCCTGGCCCTACATGCTGTGCAGGCCCTGGCCCCCCAGGATGAGCTGAGAGGATAACTGATACTGAGTGTGGTGGCATGTGCCTGTAATCCCAGCACTTGGGAGGCTGAAAACAGGAGGATCACTAGGCGTCCAGTGTAATAGTGAGACCCTAAGACCCTGTAGACCCTTCCCTAAAATACAAAAAAAAAGATCACAGACTTCTTTGCACACATACTGGCTTATGCTGTGCTTGTAGAGTAACTGGTTTGGAGGAGTTCTGGAGGGCTCATGCCTTGCTTTGGTCCCTAGCCTGGAGTGGTGTTTGCATAGATCGCTGAGGTATTCCCCATCATTAGGCAGAGTTCTGTATTCATTTCATCTGCTTAGAGGGTTTCTGGACCAACCTTGTCAAGACAGCAGCCTTTTCTGATTACTCTCTACTATTTTTTTTTGTTTTAGCGTTTTATATTTACCATTCCTGATTCACTTCTCCCTTCCCTCTTTCTCTCCATCCCTCCCTCCCTCCTTCTTTCCTTCCTTCCCCTCCCCACTGTAGGAGATGCTTCCTGGTCCTTGTCTCAGTCCAAAAAACCAATATTTGTAATCCCAAAGTTACATTATTGGAATCCCATCAAGTTGATTCCAATCTACCACTTTCCATGCAACCCACGGCGAAAATGAGGACACTAAATTATATTTTTAATTGTTGGGGAGTCGAGGGGCTCTAAGTCCTGCCATGACATGGCTTTCCGGAACCCAGAGAGCGACCCAGGGCCTCATCTGGTTTTTATCCAGTGGGGGAGTGGCTTGAGGAGGATTGACTGAGAACTGTGGGGAGTAAGTGACTACTGTGAGCTGAGCTAGGTGAGTGGCCTACATTTACCTCTGCCATATGCAGAGAGAATGTGCAGAGAGAGTAATCTGCATTATATAGTATTTAATGTTTTGGGAAGTCTAGGGCTTCAGCTTTGATGTAGTCTTTCAAGCCCCGGAAGTCGTAGCCTCTATCTCGAGGCTCGATCCCAGCTGGCAGCGTGGAGCATTAGCTCTACCATCCTGTCTCCACCCAGCTCACATCAAGTAGCAGCAGGCTTACCTGGGAAACATGCATGCCACCTTCAAAGACTATCACTAGCACCTCAGCTAGACCAATACACATTGCTTAAGGCCAATTGAAGGATAAACAGAAGTCCTAGCCAGCTCTGTACATAACAATTTGAGGAAATAGGATCAGGCTCAGTCAAAATGGAGACAGTCGCTTTTCTTTCAAGGAGAGCTGCTCAGGTGGTCCCCCACACCCCACCTTTCTCTTTCCTCAACTTTCTCTGTCTTTAGAGGGCTGGAGCGCCATTTGTTTATGACTATATTTTCTAGTGCCTAGAATATTGCCTGACATAGAAATTGTTTCAAAGCGTCTTCATTACATGATATCTGAGTTACTTTCTGGTCACTGCAACACCATAGCAGACTGCACAATGCAGAGGAACAAATGCTTATTTTGGCTCACAGTTTATAGAGCTTTCAGTGGCTCTAGGGCAGAGCAGCACGGCAGAGGGGCATGGCAAGGGAGAGACAACTCATGGCATGGGCAGAGAGCAGCTGGGGGAGGAGCGAGGGAGATGCACCCCTCCGGGCACAGCTCCGAGTGACTCTCTCCTCCCACCAAGTTTCCCCTCCCAACATCACATTTGACCAAAAACTCATTAGTCACTAATCCACTGATGACCATGACACCCCATGATGCAATCACCTCCCCAAAGTCGTGCCTATGAGTGCACATGGCTTTGGGGGGACATCTAAGTATAACTGTAACACATGAGTAGATACATAAAATGAGGGTCAGTTCCATTTAATTCACCATTTAATGCTATGTGTAAGTTTTGTTATCTTCATAGATATAGCAGATCATATGTCTGGAATTCCAGTTATATTCTAGGTACCATGTTAGGAATGATCGAGAATATCATTGCCAACAAGCACAGTATAAAATGCATCTGTCACCATGTTTTCTTTAGGGTTAATTTCTACTTTGGGCCCTTCTCCTGTTGGGTGAGACAGTGAAGACATCACGTCCATCTCTTGAGGTTTTATTCTAGGTCTCTTTTTTGGATGTTCTGCCTCAGTTGTCAGGGTGGACATGTAGGAGCAGAGAGGTAGAATCATGGGTCTGTCAGCCGTCCATGCTGGCATCGGATGAAGTCAGCATCTTCAATCCTGTGTGACCCATGGTCACTGGTCCACACAAGACCTTCAGATAGGAGTCTCTCACCTAACTCCTGATAATTTCAAAACTCAGATTTAAAAAATGAGAAAATGCTTCCTTGCCACTTTGAGATAAAGGAGACCACTTTGCTGCATCAATTAGAAAAGGCAACTTATTTAAGGGAATATTTAGAAAACAAACAGAAAAAAAGTGCTTTAGACATAAGATGACCAGACAACAGTCTGGAATTCAAAGAAAGGATTTATAAGAGAGGAGGTGATTCACAGAATCCAATACCAAGAGAAAATGATTGGAATGGGGGAGAAGAGGACTTAATGTCATGCCTACAAGATGCCCAGACAATAATTGTATGTTTTTCCAAGGCAATGAAAAAGGAGGCTGGCTACTTATGGTAAAACAGAGAAGACAATGTAGCTATCCGTATTATTTTCATTACTAGAAAGGTTTGCAGTTTTCTATAGAAATCCAGTGAATGAACGCTGATCCAGGGTGAGATTTTTGCTTTTCAGTGTGAGATTGCTTTACTATATTGATGGCCATGTGGTCTTTTTTCCTCCATCCCTAAGTTAACTAACTTGGTGCAATTCAATAATACTCAGCATTTCACCCTTAGTATTTGCTGCTCCTTAGATGGCAATTGCCTCTTGTTATGGTCAGTTTCTCCTCTTCCCTGTATCTCCCACCCCCACCCTGAAAAAGGTTTTGTAGAGGGGTTACACAGAACAGCTGCTTGGAACACGCATAGGCCAGTTTACATTAGGCTGTTTTTTCTCCAGAAAGTCATAGTTTAAACAAATGGTTGTGTCTATTTTAATCATTTTTGCCCTCTTTTGAAGTGTTTTTTCAAACATAAATTTTTTTTAGAATAGAGTTTTGCATTATAAATTAGTCTGCTCTGTCATATTCCTTTTAAACACAGCTGTTACTACAATGTAAACAGAGTTTTAAAAATGTAGATAAACAGTTACAAGAGGAAGAGTTTCAAGTGTTTTTAACACATGGTCAGTTTTTGCTTACTTGAATACTGTGGTTTTAAAGTTGAATTCAAAATACACTTTTGATTTCACAGATGTCAGGCTATTCAATACAGCTGTTCTAAATGCCCAAAAAGGCATTTTAATTTCACAGTCAGCACAATTTTGACAATATCACATTTTTGAAGTCATGTCAGTAGTAACCCTAAGATGAATATGGAAATTCTATAATGGTGTGCTGCACAATGCTCCTTTGAGGCATAAATGTTGAATGGAGAAATTATCTAGCAGGCCAAAGCTAAATTGTGAAAGGGGTTTTCATGGTCAACCCAATAATATGAAGTACATAGTAATTTCAGTGTCTTGAAAGGAGCTACTGTTTTACTTATGGAAGAAAAACTCAAATTTTTAAGAGTATTAATTCTTTAGTGGAATAAACTAATACTTATAGTTAAGGATTTGTGCTGAAGCCTACGCCTCATAAAGTCAAAAATTCAGCCTTTTGGAGGCACAAATCTTTTAACTAATCGAAGTATTGTTTTAAGAAAATTCTAATAAATGGATGGTGTGAGTCTCATACTTCCTGAATGTCAAACCCAAACAGTGAACCTTCTAGATACAGATCATTTGGAACTGGGAAAATATTGGAACTAGAGAATTGCAGTTTTTTTGGAGGTGTGGTTGTGGTTAATATGACAATATATTTGAAATGACACTTCCATGAAATATCTGAAAAATTTCCATCAGAATAGTCTAATGTGTGACTAAATATATCACTGTTTAAATTATCATCCATAGCTATCCAACTCATTGTTCATCTGAAATAATCTGAAGTACTTGAGGGACAATTTTTGGACCATATAATTTTTAGATTATATGGCAAATGTTCTCCTAAGCAATCTCATGTAAAGTAAAAATGAAAATAAACTTAAATTCTATCTAAAATACAGTTTAGCTAGAAAATACTACTCATTTATTTATTTATTTTTGAATGTACATAGCCACATTTATTTTAAGTGAAAAAATCAGGGACTCAGGAGTCAAGTTGGTACAGTGATGGGCTGGGGTTAAAAGGATCAATGAAACTATACTACTCATTTAAATGTCCAAGAAAAACATACACAATTTCTGTAGGAGACACTTCCTGGTCCTTGTCTCAGTCCAAGAAACCAATATTTGTAATCCCAAAGTTATGTTATTGGAATCCCATCAAGTTGATTCCAATCTACCACTTTCCATTCAGCCCACGGCGAAAATGAGGGCACTAAATTATATTTTTAATCATCGGGGAGTCAAGGGGCTCTAGGTCCAGCCACGAAGATGGCTTTCCGGAACCAAGAGGGCGACTCAGGGCCTCACCCGGTTTTTATTCAGTGAGGGAGTGGCTTGAGGACTGAGAATTGTGGGAAGTAGGTGACTACTGTGAGCTGAGCTAGGTGTGGGGCCTACATTTACCTCTGCCATATGCAGAGAGAATGTGCAGAGAGAGTAATCTGCATTATATAGTATTTAATGTTTTGGGAAGTCTAGGGCTTCAGCTTTGGTGTAGTCTTTCAAGCCCCAGGAAGTCATAGCCTCTGTCTCGAGGCTCGATCCCAGCTGGCAGCGTGGAGCATTAGCTCTACCATCCTGTCTCCACCTGGCTCACATTAAGGAGCAGCAGGCTTACCAGGGAAACACACACGCCACCTTCAAAGACTATCACCAGCACCTCAGCTAGACCAATACACATTGCTTAAGGCCAATTGAAGGATAAACAGAAGTCCTAGCCAGCTCTCTACATAACAATACAAGGAAATAGGATCAGACTCAGTCAAAATGGAGACAGTCGCTCTTCTTTCAAGGAGAGCTGCTGGGTGTGCCCTCCACAAATTTCTATCCATATTGTTTCTAAACCACCATCTCTGAGTTACAAGATCATAGGGAGGAAACCAGGTTACTAAACCTAATTACTCCGTGTTTGGTTTGGAAAAATATTTAACTGATCGTTTTGTTATATCACACAACCCAACATGACCTCATTTTCAATAAAAACATATGATTTGATCCAAAGCCTTCTGCAGTACTCCATAATTAGACACCTTATCCATCAGGCTGCAAGGAAACCTTGGTAAAGAGTGAAACAAGAATTTTCATGTGTTAAGTTATACACCAGAGGGAGTCCCATGAATATAATACAAACATACTGATATTGCCAAGGAAAAGTCAATTAAAAATTATATGCACTCTAAGAGTTACAAAGCTCAAAATGTGTTATATAACTCAGGTTAAATAGGTATTTGTGAAAATTAGGTTTTATTTATTAGAGTTTTCACTACTCAGAGCTTCTAAGAATTTTCTTCATTTTTGAAAAGGCATGAAAAAAAAAGCCTAAACATCACTTCATCAGACTATTTAGAGTGTTTGTGCATAGGAATACAGGTACCGTATACTTACACACAATGTCATATTTGAAATCTTTTAAGTTTTTCTTAAAATTTAATCACAAGCCTGATCCCTTAATGTTTTTACCACCAATGTCTGTAAATCTTGTTTCAAGCCACATTGAGCTGACTCCCTTAAAGAAAAGAGAATCTGGATTTCTTCCCAAAATTCACCCCTTATATTTGCTCACCCCAGTGGCTGTCTCCTGTACCTTCCTAAGTCATATAAGAGGAGCCCAGAAATTAAACCAAGATGATTAGCTTCTGTTTCAGCCAAATGTTTCCCTTCACTTTTCTTTCTTACACCGTTCATTTCACGTGGATAATCTTGCCAAACACAAGTAAGAGTAACTCTATAGGCTTTAGTGGTTATGGTCCCCCAAGAGCTCTGCATAATGCTTGAAAATTTAAGATCAAGGAAAGCTGTTAATATCTTCATAGGCACTTCATTTTCCTATACTATATACAACATAAAACACAAATATTATATGTTTTTTAAAAGTTCCAGCGACTTTTATTTCCTCTATCGCTTCAGCCCACTGATACAGTTAATACAAAATGCATTGCCAGGTGCTATTTTATTAGCACAGTGCTGAAGTCACCCCACGTATGTCATTTCTTTGATGTTAAGGGGAAAGAATTAGGGAGATGCTGATAAAATTTAGACACCATGTATAATTGCTGCTGAGGATGTAGATGCACATGGATTGGTAACTACTGTTCTATTGGAGAAGCTGGCTTACTGGTGAACTTCCCTGGTGTTTTAAATCTTTTTAATGTGAATCTGGAATGGGCAGTCCTGAGGTCAGGCACTAAAATGTAAAGTTGTGAGGGCATGAGTAAAGTGGAACTGTTATGACCTCATTATTTTTCCTTAATACAGCTTAACACAGCCTTACGATGATATAATCGCTTCTATCAGGTTCTAGCTCTCAGTTTTGTAATTAAGCCCCCGATGACTAGAATAAGAGACAACCTGATGAAAAGCAACCTGCTGGCGTAATGTCGCTGCACTCCCAGGCAGCTTGCTCTTGTCCCAGCCCCTGCCTTGAGGCCTTCATGATCCTGCTGTTGCATCTACTCAACATAACATTCTTCGCTTGCATTGCCCGGTGCTATCTGGTGTTATGGTTAAAGTCTAAGTGTCACTCAGAGATCTCATGGGTTCAAACATGGGGCTTTTGGAAGGTGCGATGAATCCATCAGTGAGTTTACAGGTGAATGTGTTGCTAGGAACTAAGAGTTGGTCAGAAGAGGTGGATCACTGGGATAAGATTTGGAAAGATGCATTCTTATCTGTTGTTGCTATTATTATTATTATTTTAAATGTTGAGACATGGTGTGGCTAAGTTGTGCAGTGGCCCAAGCTGTGCTCATACTTGAGACGCTCTTCCTTCAGCCTCCCTGCATGCTAGGACTACAGGCATGTGCCGCCATGGCCATCTATGGGCAGGTGTGTTCTTGTCTCCGGCTCCTTCCTTCTCTGCTTCCTGCTGGCATGGGATGAGCTGTGTTCCTCTGCCACATGGAGCTGTGTCCCGTGCCAATTCGGCCTTGGTCAGGGAACCATGACTGAACCCCGCGAAGATAAATCTCTCCTCCAAATTGTAAATGTCATGTGCTTTGTCCCTGCAATGAAAGAGCCAATTAGTATACTTAGAGACCCTCCCATTCCTTCCATCAGTTATTTTCCTACTGTGTTAGTTACTCTTCTCTCGTTGCTGGAACAAAGACCTGACACTCAAAATGAGGAAAGAAAAGGTTTATTTAGCTCACAGTTACTGGAGGTTTCAAGACACTGGAGGAGAGGCTGGGGTGCTGCCGTGTCCAGGATGAGCCTCTCCACATCTCTGAGAAAGCACAGGCGAGCCAGTTTAACGGTTTGCACCTGTCTGGCTCCACCCCTCTGGCCCCACCCTGATCCTTTGGCTCCGCCACTCAAGCAACTCATTGCTCCTCCAGCAGCGCCTGCCCCATAATTTACATGAGGTTTGGGAGCGACAACCAGACACAAACCATAATACCTTCGTTCAGTGTATTTCTTAGAGATCGGTTGGATAGTTCTATCTCCTTAAAGGGAAACACTAGAGTCCCACTATCACACAGTGTGGCATTAAACAAATTCCATGACAGTGGTGACATCATGACACTCTTGTCAAACAAAGAAATAATTTATGCTCTGACTAAATTAAACAGAAATGTCCCTTGCATTCCTCAGTTCAGGATGTTTTCTTGCTGCATGCACACCATTTTCATTGGACAGTCAAACAGTCCAAATGATGCTCTTGTTTTACTCCCAGCTATGGTTCTAAGAGACAGAAAGAAAAAAGTGTATTTAATTGTGCTTAAGTAACACATGAAATGTATTGGCTTAGGTAGTTGAATAGCTGAAGAGTATATTTATCTTCGACATCACTTGATTTAGGGTTTATGTAATGTTATTGAGAGCTTTGATTCTCAGTTTGGACTTTCCTTCAGTTAAGTTTGGACTCCGAGAACACATATTACCAGACACAATGGAGATTCAGCACTTCTTTGTAGTGGTTTCCACCAAAGTCCCAGCATTCATCACTGTTGAATCAATTTGAGGTACCTGAAGATTTGTGAACCAAAATGTGTATCTGGGGATAAATAGTTGCATTGGGTGGGAACCCCTGCTACCCAAGTCAGGATCCTGCAATTGGGCGACAAGGCCTTGTAGTCACACTCAGAAGATGAAGCGTGTGTGTCAAGGCAAAATCTGGTGGCACCTCCAGATGAAGGGGAAAGGTGTGCTGGGCAACAGTGCTTTTTTAACTTCATGTGAAAATAATAAGTGTGCTGCCCTCAAGGGACATCTAGAAAAATGGTATCTTTTTTTTTTTTTAAACAGGGAGTACAGGGTCTCACTACTAGATCCAACTTGTAGTGATCCGCCTGTTTACAGCCTCCCAAAAGCTCGGAGTACAGGCACCTGCCACCATTCCCATTCTCAATTGCCACCTCAGAGTGCCCCCAGGGGCAGGGCCAGCATGGCAGGCCTGGGGATTGAATCCCAGCCCCTGCACCTGACCTATTTGGCCAGCCCACTTTAATGGTTTTCAAGTAACTGAAAAGGTATCTAGATGCTTTTGAGTCCATGCAAGTTTTCCTTTCCCTAGTATTTCTCACCCAAATATCCAGGGCTCTTTTCTACGCAGGTGTCTTTATTCGTGCACTCTCCATCTTCCTCACCTGGTTTATATTTTCTGGACAGACTGTGGTACAAGACTTAGAATTCATGCCAATAATCTGTGCTATCTTGACATTTTGCAAAATTGGGAAGGATTTGAGTGGCCTAACTGTAAATTTTCCTCCTCACTGTGCTTCTGAAAATAAGATTCCATCCTTTCTCTTTTTTCCCTATCCTCTCTTAATAAAAGAGTTGAGTGTTATACCTGCTCACCAGGCCCCTATCACTTGCAGAATTTTTCAAAGAAGCCAGTCATTGAGAGCCCTGCCTTCCAAGAGAGCCATGCCTTACCTGTTTGACACTGCATAGCTGCCTCTCACACTCACTGCTTCAGCAGCACATATACCAAGATAACAATACGCAATATAATAACCATTGCCAATTTCCTACTATCTTATTTTGAAATTCTATGTCATTATATTTAATTGTTTTCTTTCTCTTTGAAATAAATAGGGGCCAGCAAGATAGCTTAGTAGCAGTCTAAAGCGCCTACTTAGGCAAGCTTAGGCAAGCATGTAGGGACCAGCGGTCCAATCCCTGGCACCACATGCGATGCCAGCCCCACCTTTAGGGTGGACTGAGCTGGCCATAAATAAATAAATAAATAAAATAATGATGATGATGATTTAAAAAACCTTGCCAAGGCTCTTCTTGAAACGCAAAATGCTAGAACTTTACATGTATGATTGCATTATATAATTCAAAGGCAGGCCTAGGCTCAGTTTGCCTGGGTTCAAATTATGACTCTACTACTTCTGAGTTATATGATTGGAGGAAGCTTTCTTAGTCTTCATAAGCTTTGGTCTTCTTAAAAATTGATATAATTTTGACACCATAATCCTCTAGGGAAGAATTCTATTTCCTGCCATTGTATGCAAGTGATCTTGATTGGCTGACAGGAATTCTATCTCACAGATCCAGGGCTTAGGTAGACCCAGTTGAGAAGCCAGCTATCTGCTGTATGCTTTTTGATGATACTGGAGGAGGCCAAGCCCAGGTTGCTCTTAAGTGTTGCATAGGTGGCTGATACAGCTTCCACTGCAGGTCTCGATGCTTAACACTTTGCAACTATGTTTGAGCCAGGGATGTGCAGGGGTTGGCTGGGAATGTTTCTAGTTATGCAGCTTATGCATGTTTCCTGTATGATTTTCTCTCTTCCAGGAAGCAGAATAGACACAAATGTACTTAGTATACAGCCTTTCTGAGCGTTATATTTTGCTAAATGTCAATACTAAGTGTAGTGGTACCTTAGTTCAAAGTTAATTCTTTCTGTGATTGTGGTTGCAACCTGCAAGATAATTGTATTCATGGACTGAGTTACCACAGTAAATGCAATTCTCTTCAATGTTGTAAGAAGTC
The DNA here is from genome assembly GCA_004027165.1 of Ctenomys sociabilis. Taxonomy (NCBI): domain Eukaryota; kingdom Metazoa; phylum Chordata; class Mammalia; order Rodentia; family Ctenomyidae; genus Ctenomys; species Ctenomys sociabilis. The sequence goes on along the minus strand of PVKA01005136.1, from coordinate 63,599 downwards.
ATTTCCAATTGAGCAGCTTTACATTAGTTTTTTTTTTTTTTTTTTTTTTTGTCTTTTTGAGACAGGGTCTCACTATGCAGTTCAGGGTGGCCTTAAGCTCACTTTGTAGCTTGAACTCACAATAATCCTCCTGCCTCATCCTCCCAAGTGCTGGGATTATAGGCATGTGCAACCATGCCTGGCTTACATTGGATTTTCCGTATTGTAGCTCAGAGTAACATCTAGCCATACATATTTTATTCCCTTTAAGTCTTCACATACAGTTTCATAAATCTTACTTTTCAATTAAACTGACTACTGTATTTTGTTACTGTCCTCCAAAACACTAAAGTTTACAAGAGCTTTTCAGTTAATCTCACTTTATAGCTCAGAGTGAATAAATCTCTAAAGGAAAAAGACATCTAATATCTTTCAGTCATAATGGAGGAAGGTGAATTGTCCAACAGCTTTAGACTCTCAGATTCAGTTGTAGAACTTAGTGTAGCTGTTTGTTTAGTAATGGAAAGAGAAGTTATTTCAGTTCTTTTGAACCCTTTTTTCACTTTATAAAATCCTCAGCATTACTTCTGTATTCCTTTTCTTCCTTTCTTCTATTAAAAAATTATGAAGAAGTAGACCTGGACACAAGGTGACCCAAGGGTTATGTCCATCGTTGCTTATTTTACTGGAAGTAGAAAGGGTCATAAAAGTAAGAAGAGTTGTGTCAGGAATAAGGAAATTAGGTCTACGGCCATACCACCCCGAGCATGTGTGATCTTGTCTGATCTCAGAAAGTAAGGAGGGTCCAGCCTGGTTAGTACTTGGATGGGAGGAATAAGGAAATTATAATGAAGGAAATGGTCCTCTTTCTATTTAACACAATCTTAATCCATGACTAGGAGCTCTATATATGCTGTGATTTTATACACATCATTATTTCAAGTTCCTTACCTTAAATATTGTTATTATTTGCGTTTAGTTGCCCCACAAAAGTCTCATGTAGTTGTGGGATGGACCTCTAGAGTTTGTGATCAATTCATGATCCAATGCTGGGATTATGGACGTAAATGCCATTGAGATTATGGGTGTGACTGCTACACCCAGCCTGGGGCAGATAGCCTGAATGCAACATATAGGGAGACGGAATTGCTCTCTGCTGTCCCTGCTGCCACTGCTCCTCCCTTTTGCCTTGGCTCTTTGCTGTTTTCTGCAGCCATGAATGGCTGTCCTCTGCCATTGTCTCTGCCTTGGAACCAGCTGAGTATGGGCTGAAACCTCCACTAACTATGAAATTATAGTCATATATGAAATTAACTATTCCTTACTTAAGTTTGTTTTTTATTTTTTTAAATTTTATTTTATTGAGAAAATAATAGCAATAAGGAAGTTTCAAAACTGATTAATAGGACACTTTCTATAATTAATACATTGTACATTGTTATCTTCTTAGTGGTTATCCATAGTACAAGAAGCAGAGAGGATATCCCTCCCAAACACTATTAGTACAAATCTTTCTACTCATTGAATTAAGCAAGAGTAGCTGTCTATCTATCCTGACTATTCTGTATATACAAATACAAAATGGTCCTTCCTTTGTATCCCTTTTTTTTTGTTTAGTCCTATCAGAGATGGGTATTCCATTGCCATCTAAATATTATAAATGTGTGAATTCAGCAAAACAATCCAACACAGTACAGCAGTTCACAATAGTAGTGGGTTATTCGCAGAAGTTCTTGACTTGAGCCTTTCACAGCTCAGCATATTAATATGGCTTTACTTTATATACCTCATTTTTATACTTTTCTGCTGGATGGTTAAGACCAAGATAAAGTGAGCCTTATATAACAAGAAATGTAACTTTTGTATCTGATAAGGTCAGTTACATACTGTGGGGGACCACCAGAGCAGCTCTCCTTGAAAGAAGAGTGACTGTCTCCATTTTGACTGAGTCTGATCCTATTTCCTCATATTGTTATGTACAGAGCTGGCTAGGACTTCTGTGTATTCTTCAATTGGCCTTAACCAATGTGTATTGGTCTAGCTGAGATGCTGGTGATAGTCTTTGAAGGTGGCATGCGTGTTTCCCTGGTAAGCCTGCTGCTCCTTAATGTGAGCTGGGTGGAGACAGGATGGTAGAGCTAATGCTCCACGCTGCCAGCTGGGATCGAGCCTCGAGATAGAGGCTACGACTTCCGGGGCTTGAAAGACTACATCAAAGCTGAAGCCCTAGACTTCCCAAAACATTAAATACTAGATATTGCAGATTACTCTCTCTGCATATCCTCTCTGCATATGGCAGAGGTAAATGTAGGCCTCCCACCTAGCTCAGCTCACAGTAGTAGTCACCAACTTCCCACAATTCTTAGTCAATCCTCCTCAAGCCACTTCCCCACTGGATAAAAACCAGGTGAGGCCCTGGGTTGCTCTCTTGGTTCTGGAAAGCCATGTCATGGCAGGACTTAGAGCCCCTCGACTCCCTGATGATTAAAAATATAATTTAATGTCCTCATTTTTGCCGTGGGTTGCATAGAAAGTGGTAGATTGGAATCAACTTGATGGAATTCCAATAATGTAACTTTGGGGTTACAAATATTGGTTTTTTGGACTGAGACAAGGACCAGGAAGTGTCTCCTACAATGTACTCTCAGGATTTATCCTGTAACTTTGTACTGCACTTTGTAGATCATTTGTCAGTGTCAGCCATGAGGATGGGTCATGGCCATTGCTTGACCAATTTGCTCTCTGTGAAAGTCTGAGAGAATGTTTTCTCTCCATGTGATTCTCCTTAGGCACACTCTACATTATGATCACTTTTCCTTACTTTATTTTGGATGTTGAGTATTATTATTTTATCTCAGCGATGAGAGAGGAGTAACTGAGACAAATATAATAAGCATCAATGGTAAGTAGAAAATGTAAGAGTATATTTTACTCTTCATAATTGAGACTACGTTGCTGAGGCCACTTCATTTGAAAGAGGGACGGGAGGGAAGGAGTGGAGAGAGAGAGAGAGAGAGAGAGAGAGAGAGAGAGAGAGAGAGAGAGAGAGAGAATTCCACACCCATAGCAATCTGACCTCAGGCAAACAGAAATAAGCATTACATTATGTGCAGTAAGCAAGAGCTAGTGCACTGGCTGGCAGCTTTCACACCACAGAAAGCGTTGCTTGTCTTCTCAGCCTTTGTGAAAAAAATTCTCACATGTGAAAATTTGCATAATGCACCAGAAATGGAGTCAGGCCAAGTGACTTCAAGAAGCATAGAATATCAGCCTGGGGACTGGGCTTGTCATAAGACTGAAGACTTGGCATCAAACGCAGTTCCTTCCAGCTGTGTGGGATGATGTACCATGGAAAGCTGGCTTTCTTTTTCTGCCCAGACTCCAGCTCCTATTCATATGGTAGCAGCACATCAGTTGCCATTTGGAAAAATCATTCGCCATCATTGCATGTGGTGTTGGTGGGGCCAAATTCCGATTCACCAAGGAATGGAAATGAGATACAAACCAAGACTCATATTTTAACTTTTTCTCCTGTGGATGTAACTATTGAGTAGAATAACACAATGAAGGAACAGGATTATTGTGAATTCATTCTGAGTTTGGTATCTATTCAGATGCATAGTCCATTAGCTCCTATTCCCTAATATCCACAGCAGTTACTGTCCTTTTAAAGCCTACAGTAGCAGATATAGCCTTAATTTGCAGAACAACCACAAATTATTCTAATAATTTCTTTATTAAGTTAGCGAGTATCAGTTTTCTCAGTGTGCAGCTCAAGAACCTGATGAACTCATCACGGGACAAAAGTCACCTTCCACTATAATTCTAGTTTATGAAAACACAACCTCTCTTCATTGGGTTACCTTCATTGATAAACAAAATTTTACTGAGTTCTGATTGTGCTGGTCATTGAGGATATAGAAGTGAACTCAAAGCCCATAGGTTATAATCTAGTGTAGGAGATGAGCTATATCTCAGTAATCAAATGAAATCATTGTAGAGGTGAGAAGTGCTTTGAAAACAACAAATGTGCTGATGAGCTAGAGAGTCAGCAGGGAAGGTCAGTGTAGGTACCATGCTCATGGAAGCCTTCCTCTGAGAAGAACGCTTATAATGTTAACTAGAGGATAAGAATGGGTCAGCCACAAGAGAGGTAAGGAAAGTGTAGTTTGGAATAAGAATGGCTCAGTGTTGGAGTTAAAATGGGGGCTTTGTTCCAAGAGTTTAATGAGGAGTGGAAAGAATGTTAGGAAAGAGGCTGTAAAAAGAGAAAGACTGAGATGGTGCAGAACTTTGTGGGACAAGGAAAATAATTTCAACCTTGTTATAAAAGATGAGATTTATAGCTATGATGAAGATCCCTATAGAAGCTCTGTGGGGTCTAGAACTCCATAGGAGAGTGGTAGGAGTACTTAGGAGGCTCAAGGGCATTGGTGAGGTTGGATAGAAACAGGTGGATTTGATATCATTTTGCAAGTGGCACCAAGAGCACTTAGCGATAAGGGGTTGAGGGAAGAAGGAGGATCTAAACTGACTCTTAAATATCTTGCCTAACTTTGGAAATAGAGGATGTAGGCAAGGGGAAACAAGTGATGCATGGGAAGGCTAGTAAGAGGTGCACTCTGTCCATATTAAAACAGTGCTATCCTTATTAGGTATCCAAATACCTAATAAGGAGTGGAAAATATTACATACGAAGTTGGATATAAATATCTGGAACTCAAGAAAGGGGCAAGGCTTGAGGTAATCATTTAATAGCATCAAAATGGTATTCAAAGCCACAAGACTAGGCACTGCTTCTTTACAAAGGGAGCTTAAGTACACAACAGAGTACTCCAACAACAAAGGCCAAGCAGCAAGTACAACTAAGGAGACTAAGAAGACTAGCGAAGGAGCTGAGGATACTGAGATGTGAAAGGTGAGGGGAAAAACACCTCCCCCAAGTGTGGTAGAACTGATGCAGAGAGTGGGAGGGAGTTTGCAACTGTATTCCCTGTTTCTGACCCTCTATGAAGCATGGAAACCATTGATGACCATGAGCAGAGGACCACAATGGAGCTGGGAGAGAGAGAGAGAGAGAGAGCAGAAGAATAGTGGACATTGAAGAATGGTTGAATGAGAGATGGCTAAAGTGCTGGTGGGATAGTTAAAGAAGTCAGAGAAATTTGGCTTTGAAAGGAAACAGAGAAATAAGGCAATGGTTGAATAGTTGGAGGGTTGTCACAGCATGATGTTAATAGCTCCATTAGGGAACAAGAATGCACAGAAATTGAAATTGCTGGCCCAGAAATGTCCCCAAGGACGTGAGAAGAGATGGTGTTTGAACACAAATGAAAAGACTTCTTTCCCAGGCTGTAGAGGTTCTCTTACTATAGAAGCAGGAAGTATTTGATAAGGAATAGAAAAATATATGTGTGTGTAGGGGGAAACATCAGGGAGTTCTTTTCGCTCTGCAAGGTGTGAGACTGGACTGATGTCTAAGCAGGGTGGTAAAAAACAAAGGAGCAATTTGAGGCAACAGGAGAAAGAATTAAATCTTAAAGGGTGAGAAAGCAAGTTACCAAGCGAGCAAGTTAGGCCTGTTGTCCTCAGTGATAACACTTCTTTGGGATATGGAGGTCAAGAGTGTAAAGTAGGCTCCGTAGGTGGGATTATCTAGCAGCATGTTCCTGAGAGTCCTGCCAAGCCTTGGAGGAGAGTTGGGTTTAATCAAGGTTGATTTTTTCTTTGTTTTTGTGTTATGTTGCTTTATTTTAACCAGAAGAGTATGATGAAGGAGAAATGAGTAGAAGGTGTGTGCAGCGATGCACAGAAGAACCTAAGTGGAGTGAAAAGACAAGTGATGATATAGGAGGCCACAAATACTTCAAGCACTGAGCAACAAGCAGGGGCAGAATCATGAAGCAGAAAACTGTTTCAGTGACAGCCATCAGAAAAGTGAACAGCACTAGTAGGAGATGGGATTAAGAGAATAAGCTTCTTGAAATCAGTTTCCAAGGAGGGATATTGGATTAATGAATTTTTCATGTGGAGGCACAAACAGTCTGAAGAGCACTGCTGGCTGAGAGCTTGAATTTTTAGTCCCATCCATTCAATGAAACCTTGGCTTACTTTCTAAAAAGAGGTTAATCTTTTAGAGATTTTGAAGAGGTTAATCCAAATCTAAAGTGAGTTTGAGAGTGTCACATTAAACAAAGGCTAGGTGTGTTCAGCTAGGAGTGTATTTTGCTATCAGTAACCGAAAACTAAACAAAGAATGATTTGAAAAAAATAAGTGGCTCTTTATCTAATATAAGCACAGGCTTAGAGAGCGGTGCCTAGATCTTGGTATAGGGCAAGATCTGTGGTTCTTTGGCCTTTTCCTCTTGGTCACACGGAGGTTGCCACACCTTCGTATATAGAGAACTGGGCCAGAGATGAGGTAGAACCTTATCAAACCGTGGGAAAAGGGTGGGAGAAAATAAACCAGCCAGCCAGTCACCAGGGTCTATAACTGTTATTATAGGGATCCTGACCCATGCCTAGTTAAATAAAGATACATTTCCCTGGAAATACTACTTAACACGTACAAATGAACGTGAAGGCCAACATTGTTTTCAACCTTTTATCAGAGGTTTTCCTTCCCCTGCCAAGTCTCCTAACCCCCAACCCCGCTTCAAAAGATGTGGATGTAAGTATGCACACTGGATTAGTTAGAAACCTGCAATTTGCCTATGGGCAAAGAGACTGTTGTACATTTATTGTTGAGATTTTAGATAGAAATGCAGAACTACGAACAAAGAAATATGGGTTTCACCTACAAAGATTTTTTGGGCCACTTCTGAAACCTCACTTCAGACAACCTCCTCCTACCTACCAATAAATCCTAAATATCAGGTTTCTTATTGGAAGCAGATGGGATGTTTTCAGAAGTTGCCACCTCTGTGTCAGAGACTTAGAGTTCAAGTGCTTGGGGCATCTGTAGAATTCTAAAGGGGATGAATGGGCTAATGAGTGGAAAGTAATTAAAATACCACTTATAGATCAGTAACCACCCAACTGCAGAGAAGTTATTTAGCTATTTTCAAATCTTACAATCTCGCTTATCTAAATAAAAATCAACTAGACTCTATTTTAAGTTGTTTGATCTCTGCATTTATTGTTTTTGAAGTACTTGCTTCTATTAAAGTATTTAGAAGTATTTTATCAATTTCCTAATTTTTATTGCTTAATGGCTTCATGGCAATTAATTATGAACCTTTATTATTGCTGAATATAGCAACAAAATAAGATATACGCCTTCGGTTGAGAAGATGGCATCCATGAATCTGTACAGTTCCTGTTAATCATTGCTACATGTAAAATCTATTCTGCACATTCAAAAGAAGAAAACAACCATAATAATCCTGAATATAAAACATTCAAGAAAGGTCAGAACAGCAAGATATTTGTTCCAGGTTCAGGGTTTAGATAGTTTAATCTCCGATTTCACTGAAATTTTGGTCGTTTTGTGCTTTGTGGGTTGATACTCTCTGAGTCTGGTCATTTTCAATAGCAGATCTTTAAAAAAATTCTTAACAAAATAATTAGAGATGATAGTGATGAATATACTCTGTATCATGATCTTATAAGAATGGCCAAAATATTACTCAGAGTATAAGTCATAGGGAAAATGACTCACTCCTACAAAACAGAAACAAACAAAAGGACAAAACTTTCTTTTCAACGAACAAAGAGAAACTAGTAGCATAAATTAAACAAATTAGCATATATCTTATATATTTTAAAATATATATCAGAAAAGATAATTTGGGGGATTATTTGAACTTCTCCATACTTCCTGTTTACATATATTCTCTCTCTGTCATTCATATATATATATATATATATATATATATATATATATATATATATAATATATAATATAAGTTAAACATTGCTGTATTTATATGGCTTATGTATCTGACTTAGTTCACTCAATACTATGTTCTCAAGTTGCATCCATTTTTCTATGAATGCCCCATGTTTATCTTTCTTTATCATAGAGCAGTACTCTACTGTGTTATAAAATTTTGTTTTATATTTCTATAGAACTATAAAGTGTGATTTTTATGTTTTCTTGAAGCTTTTAGTGTCAGTTACCTTTCTAAGCCTAACTACCTTCCTACTTTCTATTCTAGAAAGAAGGGATTATAAATAAATGAAGAAAGCCCCAAGAATGATGGGCATGTTAAAATGCATTTATTTTCCCTTTAGAGTTGACCAGTGGAAATATCATTTTCTTGATCCTAAGGGGCAAAGGCCAGCTTTGCTGATTTATTGTGTCCTTGACTTACTGACACTGTTGACTCGAAATACTGTACATCAGTGCTTCAGCGGTATTGTCATTATTAATAATGACAAAAACTGTAATTGCTAAAATCTATGCCCTTAATTTCAGTTCATTCTTTTACTCTTTAAAGCACGAATGACAGTATCTACGCTATGCACCATATTCCACAAGAAAATAAGAGACCCTAAGAGCTGATGATGAAATGATCCCCACGTGGACAAGATTTATAAGCTAATATGGAAATTCTGTATTTACGGAATGACTTATGTTCCTATTCATTGGTGTGTAGTCAGTCTTATGGTATCAGCATTAAGCTTCTCTTTTATCATTTATCCAGCGTTGTAATGGTCAATTTTCCCGGTGGCTGAGGTGATATAAGTGCTTATTCTCTTATAAGTACTTATTGTTTACTTTTACCTAGAAGGATAGACTTAGTGATTGTGGACAAAACTGAAAGGAAATTGGGGTTTGGGGATAAAATAGAGATGATTTAGGTTCAAAGGTCAAAGTAAAGCTGAGTAAAATTACGAAGAGCCAGTTGTAGGCTAGGCACTGTGTCAATGCCAATGGCACCACACAAGACAATTTTAGTTTTGCATTCTGATAGCTCATTAACTACTGAACGTTTTCCCAAAGCTTTCAAAAATTCCAAGTTACAGAAAGAAAAGGATTGGGACCTGATGAAACAAAGTTTTTGATGCTGTTTTTTTTTTTTCACCCTTTAACTAAAGAATCACGAAGGTGACCAGTTTAGATCAACAGCAAAACCACACTTTGAAAGGACTAATTGCTCTCTACAGGATGCAGGTGTCTTTAACCAAGTTTTAGACAACTAGAAACAGTTATCACCCTAGAAGACTCACAGGTCTGGCTTTGTTGACAAACCATTAGAATGACTACTAGGTGTTTAGTGCTTGTCTTTGAGTCAAACAGTTCAAAACCCAGCAGACTCAGGAAAGTGTTAATAGCTCTCTTCCCACGCTTGGTTGGCTTGCCAGATTGAGGGGCAAAAGCTCTCACTTTTTCATTCATATTAACTCAATTCAGTAATGTTCAATTCATTTAAAGGGGATTAAGGCACCATTTACTGTAGGAGTTTGAAACTATGTCATATCCCATTTGTCCACTAAATCTTGCTCTACCTGATTTCCTACTGGGCTTTCTACAAGGCTATCTCACAGCACCTAAAACTTAAAATATCCAAAGTTGGCTCGCAAAGAAGCTTCTTTCTATGTTTCCTATGTCGGGGAGTAGAACACCATTATTTTAGGCAAGCAGACCTGAAAAGAGACATTGTCCTCTCCTTCAACCCCTGTGCAAACAAGGAGCATATTCACTCAGTAAACATTTCCAGAGGTATACTATTCCAGCCAGTGGGACATGGCACTGTCAAAAACAGACACCCCCTGGGGAGTTTGCATTCTAGTTGGACAGATAGTGCACACAAGAAATAACATGAGAAGGTGGTAAGATTGATGGGGAAAGTGGAGCAAGGAGGACCGGGAGTATTAACTTTACAAAATTTTTGAATAGCTTGTCAAGTGACTTTGACAAAAGATTTCAAAGTGGTAATGAATGAACTTAGGTGAGTGTCTGAGGGAGAGGCATTCCAGGAAGAGGGCACGGGGGGCCAGAAACACCTAGCAGTGGTTGAGGAATAGTCCGGTGGCTAGAGCTACAAGCAGAAAGAGGCAAAGTGAGAGGGGATTTGTGAACCAGATCATGGTGGGTCCCACAGACTACCATAAAAATTTGGTTTTCATCCTAACCAAAAGTTATCAAAGAGATTTCAGTTAGAAGAAGAAGGAGAAGGAGGAGGGAGAAGGGGAGGAGGAGGAAGAGAAAGAAGAAGAAGAACAACAACAACACAATCTGATACATGTTTTAAACCATTCTCTGGTAACTGGGTTATAAGATGAACCAAAAACAATCTGTGAGTCAGGAGGAATAGGAGGAAGAGAAAGATGAGTAAGAAAAAGAGGGATTTTAAAGCAAGAAGGAAGAAATAGAAAATTTAATAATTATTTACTAACATTCCTATTTAAAAAGTAGGAGAAATAAGGGATCTGGCTCCAGTGTTAAGAATCTGCTCATCAAGAGATTAAATCAGGGCTGGGGAGATGGCTCCGTGGCAAGCAGAAAGATCTGAGTGCCCTCCCTGGTACCATACACTGTGCTGGTCCTGGGTGCCTAACCAGCCACCAGAACCTGTAATCCTAGTGCTGGGCAGGCTGAGATAGGAGGATCACTATGCGTACGAGCTGTGTAGTGAGATACTGTATCAAATAAATAAGTAAATAAATAAAGGATTTTTTTGAAAAAGAAGTTTAAACCAGAGTCCATAATTAATCCCTAGGTCCTCTCAATTGTGTGCTCATTCACACTGATCTTGCCTTTGTTCATGCTGTGTCCCGTTTTCCCCTTGGGCAATGAGCCTAGACTGCTACTTGATCTATCCCAATCTATCTGGTTACACCTTACTGTATCCTCCTCGAATCTCCTCATGGCCCTCCTTTGATGAAAGCTTTCTGGGCTCATGACATTTAGGACAAAAGCCTCACTCCTTAGGTTGGCACAGAGGATCTGTAAGGTTCAGTTCTTGGCTTTCCTTTCCCATCTCTGCCTTTACGTTTTCCTTATATATCCCCATACCATGAGCTTCACCTTGCTGAAGGAGAGAAGTAAGTTCCACTGTCTCAGGCAGTAGAGCACTAGGTACCTATCTAAGAAATCCTTGTTGAATAAATCACTTTCAGGAATGCTGAAGTCAAGGTCATTGGCTTGTCTTTAATCTGGAATTGCTGAGCACTTAGACCAAAAAGAGACCATTGTAAGTCTTCTAAAATAAGAGTGACAAACTAGTGTAGACCAGTTGAATTATAATTTTGCAAAACACTAGAAAGGATGATCTCCAAGAAGCTCATCTCAAAGCACTGATTGCTTGTTTCTGGTGTTTTTCTCACCATAGTGAAAACTGGAGCAGCTGGGTGCCATCTTACAAGGTTCCCAAAGCTACACTTCGGTGACCCATCGTGAAAGAGCCTGTGAGTCAGGTGATGATCCATTCATCAGTCATAGGAAACACGGGGTACTGAAAATTTAATGCAAACCCCAAACCCACAAAAACTAACCACAGTTTCCTGTCACAGGGGATGTGACTCACAGCTCAGCTGGGGTACACATACCTTATCCCAGTCACAAAGCAAATGTTTCTCAAACAAACTTTTTCTCCCCAACATCATTTGCACAGAGCAGTAATTTGGTGACAATCTTTTGAAACTTACAAAGTAATTTATTTCTTTGTGGTTGGCCCATATTGCTATGCTGGGTTCTTACCACAATGACTTAATTTGGGGAAGAAAATCATGGCAATTAATCCCTTAACTATATTCAGCTGAATCCAGAGTCAAATTGAGGATGAATGGAAAGAAAAGGCCCTTGGCTGACCTAACCTTGGGACCTCCCAGAGATTGCTCTCACAGTTGCCCCCACCAGCACCCTTGGAGGGGATCCCAGCACCCTCGGAGAAGGCCATCTCAGTGTTAAGTGATCCCTTGAAATGCACTGCTTTTAAAGGAAGAAAAAATGAAGGGAAGAGGAGGAAGTTATTGCTGAGAGGCATAATATACACCTAGAACACATCTGAATTTATAGCAGAGAAGTTCCTGTTCAATACATTATTAAGGCTGCAGGGCATACCTGGTGATTTTGTTCACAAATAAAGGACAGGAGGAATGAATAAGCAGGTAGCCTGGAGGTCAGCCTTATATATTCATCCAGCTACTCAGCAACACTGTATGTACCAGGGATGTGATAAGCCCAAATGTGAACCATTCTCTAAAGAAATCTGGCAACTAGTATATGGGACAGCCTGGTAACCACGAAGTGATAGCAGTATGGTAGAATATCCATAAAAGATTTTTAAAGGAACACAGAAGGTGAAAATACCTACCTCCGGCTGACGCTTAGGAGGAACCAATCCACAGTGAGGTTTATAAACTGAATCTTGCCGGAAAAGTCTTGGGTTCCCCTAGAACCGGAAACAGAGAAAGGAATTCCAGGCAGAGAGATCGTATGTATGAAAGCTGAACAGTGAAATTGTTTAAGTTGATTTCTGCATAACAAATCAAGCAGGGCTCAAGATACATTTGAGATTTTGATACTCACTTTTTTGAACCTGATAATGTTTTGAGGCTGAGATTATGAAAATAATCCTTTAAGTGGAAATGATAGCATGCTACATTGACTCATTTTTAAAAAGTTAAGCAATTTCCTTAAATCTTAATTGATCTATCATTTTAGGCATTTCTAGTAATTGTTTTTTCCTTTTTAAAGATTTTTCACTGGGACAACTGTTTTCTTCTCTGGGCAAATACTTATAAAGTTTGATTCATAAATCATTTTTCTGATCTTAGTAATTCTATAGCTCCCAGTTTTGTTAGTGCTTGTGGCTTCAATAAATATCATACCTTGGGGGCAAATTTTACAAATCTAATTTTACCATTTTAGATTTTAGCTGTCATTTATTTTAATTTGTGTTATTTCTTTTAATTTTTTTTTAAATTCCTTTATTTATTACAGTGTCTCGCTACACATCACGGATTCTTTCTTTGCCCTGGAGGTGGGGCTGGCATGGCATGTGGTGCTGGGGCTCGAACTGCGGTCTCTGAGAGGCGCTCTAGACCGCTGAGCTATCTTGCCAGCCCCTTTTAATTTTTTTTTGAAAGTTGGATTAAAGTCTGATGTCTCTTTTGTGCTGATTAACCAGAAAAACTAAGAAATATTCCCTCAAATAGTCCAGAATTGCTCTATTAACTCCTTATTCTTTGATGAACCATGTTCACTGTTAGAACCACTGCAGGTGGGCTGGGAAGATAGCTCAGTAGAATAAGTGCTTGCCTGGCAAGCACAAGGGCCTGAGTTCAATCCCCAGTTCCACCAAAAATAATTAAAAATAAAAATACAGAACCACTGCAGGTTCCAAGAGCAAATAATAAGTATTTTATACCAAAAGATCTGCTTTAGATAGATTCTACCCACTACATGATATATCCCTAATAAACCATATACCAACCAGAATGCCAGAGTGTCTTTTGAGAATGTTACAATGTACCAGAACAAAATCATTCAATTCAACAGCTGTGCTGCTGATAAAAGGCCTGCTTAAGACAATTTCAGTCATGATTTAGTCATAAGCTAGACATTCCATTCATCTGCTGTTCTCTGGATTCCATCCATCAGCCCCCACTGCCACTTATGCCAGCGCCCTCCTGGGTTCGACGTGCCCATGTCAGGTTATCATCTGCTCTTTTCAGAGCTTTAACCTAGAGAGCTGTTCTACCTCTTTTCTAGAATTGATGTCCTTTTGAAGTTGTATAGAATTTGTGATTTCTAAATACTTAGGTATATTATCTCTTTTATTCTCATTATTTTAAGGATTAGCACTCTCATGAGTGATTAAGCCTTAATAGACGAGTCCCTAACATTTATCACACTAATTAGGTAATTAATTAACCATTTAAAGTACTTTTTGATCAAGTATCTCCCCTAATATGTTAGTAATTATTGAAATGGTGGTTCATTATGTAAGGATTTTCTCTAGGATGGATTAGTGTTTGCTTTTACTAAAGAATCAGGTCTAGGGTTCGATTTCTAACTTTTCTGCTGGAATACTTGACTTAAAGACATTCCAGTGCTTCCTTGGTGGTGTCCTAGGAGGAGAAAGACACCATCAAAATCCATTGATTCTCCTTGTTGAATTTATGTATGTATATATGTCTGTATGAATGCATGCATGTATGTACATGTATATGTATACATGTATGTATGTATTCTGGGCTTTATATCATGTGTGGTTTTACATTACACATGTACTATATCCCTAGACTTTTAAGAAAGTCTTAGTCATCTCCTGTTTTCTCAGATATTGCTGTTTTTTTACATTCCCCATACAAAATACCAAATGTCTCGAGACTGGTGACCCTTGGTTCAGGAAGAGCTCAGTTAATTAGTCTGACAAAAATACCTCATATGACTTCCTTTTCATAATGGTCTCCATTCAAACAAAAAATATTCAAATTTTCATCTTCAAAGTGTTGCAAGGCCTTATCTAAATGTCCTTACAATCCAAAGGAAGAAAAAATGAAAATAGTTGAGAATTCTCCAAATATCCCAGAACACCCATATCTGCATTCTTCTTAAGGCATTTCCTACTGAAAGTGCTAGGGAATATCACTAGGTCTGTATATGAATTAGATATTTAAATGCTGAGATTTTAGAAACATCTCCCATCTTACAGTCTGAATTGGCACCACAATTCTTAGTGTTTTGTGTTCCTCTTTTGTTGCAGGGATTCTCGCTACTCATTCTTGGTCCTCAGAGGGAAGGGTTCCTGCAGTGTGCTCTTCCTTGGCCTTCCGTGCCAGCACACACACACACACACACACACACACAGACAGACACACACACACACACCTGAGAGCAGGGTTGTAGTTGGGAGTGAGGAATGGAGCACCAACACCTTTAATATGCTTGCAGGCTGTACCAGTAGTTTGGCTGTCCACAGTTCCTCTTTAACCTGCAAGATCCTTAAGGACAACAAGGAGAGTATTAATAGTTCTCATGCCTATGATTTTGGGCCTGGAAAAGGCCAGCACGCTCTAAGCCCCTGACCAAGTGACAGCCTTTTTGGGGCTGTGCTTTTCTACCTTTCTAAAGTAAAGGTTTATAGCTGTGGAGATAACTCAGAGGTTTGCCTGACAAGTGCAAGGACCCAGGTTTGATCCCTGGTACCACATGAAATGCCTGCTCCAGTACCCAAGGCTCACCGAAACCTGACATAGTGGCACAGGCCTGTAATCCTAGCACTGGTCAGGCTGAAACAGGTGGATCACTACAAGTCTGAGCTGCATAGCAAGACCCTATACAAATAAATAAATAAATAAATTTCAAAAATTAAAAAAATAAAGGTATAAAACAACTGATTTCTGAGACTTTTTACAAGTTTCAATTTTTTTTTCTTGAATATAACCAGGCCAGTCTCTTCTGTTAAATTTAATTAAAGAAGACTCATAGAATTACATAACCTGCCTATGCTTTTTGTTCAATGATAGTGCTGAAACCTTGTGTCTAATTTCTTGACTACCAGTCTGATGTGTTCTTTTATTTTTGCCTCCCTCAAAGGTGTTTATTGAACATGTGGGCTTCACACAAAGGTGTAAATTATTTAGAGATTGTATTAGTCAGGCCCTTTGGTCTTTAGAGACAGGAACCTAACTCAAACCAATATAAGCCAAAAGGGAATTTATTAGGCTACATACCTAGAAAGTCATGGGATTAATGTGACTTCACACAGAGCTGGTTCTGGGGGTTCAG
Organism: Ctenomys sociabilis; assembly: GCA_004027165.1. Lineage (NCBI taxonomy): Eukaryota > Metazoa > Chordata > Mammalia > Rodentia > Ctenomyidae > Ctenomys > Ctenomys sociabilis. Next base: position 47,935 of record PVKA01005136.1, on the reverse strand, counting down.
TGAGTATTTTTCAGGGCGCTTTCTCTTTTTTTTTTTCCAGAAGTCAGCTTGGCTTTTAATAAAGATCTTGCCACATACTGGGAAACACGATCATTCTGGCCACAGACCTACATTATTCTCACAGAGGAGTCATTTCCTCCTGGTCGACATAGGTATAGGTTGTTTACCCAACAGACTATTGAGCAGAAGTGTCTCCTTCCCAACAGACATGATGAGGAAGTGGGGTGCAATTTATCATCTCAGAGTGAGATACATTTTCAAGTTGGCCAGTGAAACTATTTCTTTCCCCCAGGCCAGGACTACTAAGGGAAAGGTCATTTACAGAGCCTTTACAAGAAAGACAGTCATTTAAAATTAGACAGCCTACCAGTTACTTTGATAAGTAGCCAGGAGTCATAAAAATACCGATTTACCTCACTCTAGATAGATAATATAAATCCATTCATTAAAAGGCACTTGTGAGAGAGACCTTAACTTCTTTGAGAATTTTGAAAGTTGTCAGAGTAATTTCCCATTTGATTGTGATGTTTTTCTCTGCCTTGGAGCTCAAGTCCCAACTAATGACCTTAATGATAGTTCCTCAGCAGCAGCTCTCTGACTTGGACTTTCAACAGAGTCCCTTACAAGGCTTGCAAGACCACAGGCATAGGCTGCTCCTCCAGAGTTTCTGATTCCCTAAGTCTGGCTGGAACTCTGAGTCTGCATTTTTAGCAGTTCTCAGTAGCCTTGCTTCTGGTCCAGGGTCTGTTCTTTGAGCATGAGGGCCCCAGAGCATTCGTCAGGGTTCTTACATGGATATCATTAAAGTACTTCAGAAGAGGAATGCTCTAAGCACAAGGCACTATGTACATTGTCACACAGAGAATACTCACATTTTTTATTTTTTCTTTAAGGGAAAAAATAAAAGAATAAATTAGGCCTTAAGTTGGAATTTGAGTTTTGAGAGAGACCTTCAGTTTGAACTGATCAAAGCGTGAATCTGCAAAGCTTTCTCTGTAGCTGGGAACCAGAGATCTTGTTAAAATGCAGATTCTGATTCAGAGGCTCTGGGGTGGAAGCCCAAGACTCTGCACGCCTACCCAGTCGCTAGTAGCCAGGCCAGTGCCCGTCAGTTCCTTGGAAACAAAGGATTTCTGCATCTCATGTTGCCCATTGGTGAAAACAAAAAGATTTTTCAACTGGGTTAATGGACGATTCACAAGTGGTCTGACAATACCCAGCCCTTCAGCCCCCTTGCAAGGCTGGTTTTGAGGTACACATTCCAGCCCACATAATTTAAGAGAAGGGATCAACAAAACATCTCTGTCGCAAGACCATAGCCAGTCACCCCACAAATCCTTGATCAACAAATGCTCACACAAGTCGCATTCTTTAACGGGATTGCCTGAGCAACAATGTCCCATTTCAAGCTAACAAAGATGCATCGTAATAAAGGAGTGAGAATGGCACAGACAAACAGTGCTCTCATGCAACCAATTTGGTGATTGCTGACATCGATGAATATTCAGATCAATGCTGAATTCAGCTTGCTGTTGAGTCACCTCAGGAAATGCAAAGAGCTCTCATTACACATGGTGAGTGTGCTTCCTTAAGGACGAACAGTATTTGGCATCTCCAGGATGTGTGTGAATCACTTCTTCGTCTGGCTGCCACACAAGTACATATTGTTTTATTGAATAAGAGGGTAAAAAGTCACATAAAACATTGCATACTACAAATGGCCAGGGAATAATTTGACTTGCTTTGGTGCAACTTAATTTACACATTGGACTCCAAGAGGAAAAAAAAAAGCTTCCATAAATACAGCTTAGTCTGGGCAAATAGACCATGAATGGCCTTGATTATTATTTTTTAGTTGAATTCCTCTTAACATTTTGGGGGATTACCATGTTTTAAAAATAGAATAAGACTACTTTTGGGCAGGTAAGACGAGCTTGTACTAGCAAAATAGGTAAGGAAGACAAAGGACAGAGATTTCTAAAACATTACCATTTATCCCTTTTCGTACTGAGTATAACTTTCTTCTTCGAAGGGTTGAATTTTTCCAGGCCTCTGATCTGTAGCCTTGTTTTAGGTTTGACACAATTTCTCCAGAAAGAAAATATAACAAACCTATTTCATAAGCTTAGATCACATCCATATCATGTTGCTTTAAAAGAGTTATGCTAGTTTTGCAAACAGGGCCTATGATATACAGTGTCAGCATTCTTGAAAATTTGTATGCATGAGAGTGCTTGCCTGAGTATTGTATGGATCATGATTTGAACATTTCTCTCAGTGAAGTGAAAAGTCAGAATGTGCTCTGCATATTTCTGAGTACTCCATGGACCTAAACTAGGATAGCCTCCCGAGCATCTTCTGAGGAAGGATCTAAATTATTTGAATGCTTCATATGTGTAATAAGTATGGATATACATACACCCAGTTTGAATATGTATACAGGATCAGAAGTAAGGTCAAGAAATAGTTAAGAGTACGTTCTGAATCTTCTTGCTTTTCTGTCCCTTGAAGCTTTAGAAAAACTTATTGACAAATAGGGTTCCACTATAGGGCTGAGTTATAGGTATGAATTTCAGTTCTGTTCTTTAGGTCCAATATATTTTATATTTTGTTTTCAGTTTCCAGTATCTCCACATACTGTTTTTATTTAAATACTTCATATAGCTGCAATCTCTAGCTTCCTTTCTAGAAAGCAATTGAATGGCTAGTGGGGGTTCTGCTGTGGTCTTACATAATGAGTCTGAGATGATATATTTGTATTAGAGATTACTCCACTTCACTTTGTTCTGCTAGTGCAGTCTTCTGCCTGTGCCAGCCCAAGAGTGGTTCAGACTTAGTTAAACACCAGACTTTTTGGACTCAGCACCATGCGGTGCCTCATAGCTATCATCCCCAATCAGGTGTTCAGATGGTGCCAGGAGAGGGCTGAAATCCAGTCCTCCTCTCTCTGAGTCTAAAAATGTCCTCTTAATCTGGATAAAATCTGTTTCTCTCTGTCTCTGTCTGTCTCTCTCTCTCTGTCTCTCTCTATGCCTCCCTGTCTCTGTCTCTCATTTCCTCCATCACTCTCTCTCCCTCCCTCCCTCCCTTCTCTCTTTCTCTTTCGCTCTCCTCCTTCTTTTATATGTACATTGGCTTTTAGAACTACAAGGAAGAAGTCTATCTCATACCCCCTCATAAAGCAAGGAATCTCTTATCTGCTTGAAAATAGAGAAAATGGCAAATGTTTCAAACTATCATTTTTTTCACAAATGCTGTGTCCTTGGACTCTTTAGTTCATGGATCTGAACCATAATATAGTATTTGATTTTCCCATATAACAGACATATAAAAGGCATGTGGGAGCTTGAAATCCAGTTTGCTGCAATACTCTAAAAAGATGACTCTTACCACTGCACCCCTGTTAGAATGGCTATAATAAAAAAATGGAAGACAGCAAGTGTTGATGGGAAGGTAAAGAAAAGAAACACTTTCAGTGTTGATGGGAATGTAAAATACCACAGCCTTTATGGAGAATGATGGGAATTTTATTTAAAACACTAGAATAGCGATCCTACTTCTGAGTATAGGTCTGAGGAAAATAAAATATTAGACATGGGCACTGCTGTGTACACTGCAGCATTATTCGCAACAGTCAAGGAGCAGGAACAACTTAAGTGTCCATCAACAAATGAATGGACAAAGAAGATATGGTATATCTACACAATGAAGCACTATTCAGCCTCAAAAATAGAAAAAAAAAACCCTATCATTTGCGACAACATACATGAATCTGGATGACTGTAGGCTAAGTAGAGCAAGGCAGACACAGAAAGATGAATATCACAATATCTCACTGGTATGTGCAATTTAAAAAGTTGATCTCATAGAAGTGGAGAGTGTGTACACTGGTGGTCATTAGGGACTAAAGGTTGAGAGATTGGAAGCCAAAGCTCTGATATGAAACATGGTGGCAATAGTTAACAAATACTGTGTATTTGAAAATTATTACAAAAGTGATCTCTCCATTAAAAAATAAGTCTGTGAGGTAATACATGTTAATTTTCCCATTTTAGCCATTCCACACTGCATACACACTTCAAATATCATGTTTTATGTTATCAGTATACATATATGAAGCAGCTATCCTTTGTTTTGTTTTGTTCTGTTGGTACTGGGTATGAAATCCAGGACCTTGCACTTACCAGGCCAGTGCTTGAGCCACTGAGCTGTCTTCCCGGCCCTGAAGTAGCTGTTCTAACAGAGACATAATTACCAGATTCATCTTTCTAACCAACATTAAATCAAACTAGATTTCGAACTCTCCAAGTTATTAATCTACCTTAAATCATAGAAAATAGAAGCAAAGGATAAATAGAAAAGAGGATATACTTCTGATCTCCATATAGTCCTTAGGAACATTCTTAAGGCTAGTTTTATTTCTGGTACTACAGAGTCAGGTATATTTGAGTTCAATATTCTACAAGGGCTTGTGTGATAGTTCAGCACTCTAAGCATCTGCTTAGGCGAGCGCAGGGACCAGGGCTCGATTCCCTGTACTGCAGGAGACTGGGTCCAGGCGTGGTGGCTCACACTTTTAATCCCAGGGCTGGGGAGGCTGAAAACAGGAGGATTACTAGGAGTCCAAGCTGCATAGTGAGACCCTACAAACTCTTGGTTCCTTATATGTAATCTTTCAGTCACTGGATAAACTCAGTGTAAAATAGTTATATTTAAGTTACAATAAAAACAATCCATATTAGGCCAAATTCACTTGCCAAAATTATTGCTAGGTCATACATCAGAACCAGGAGCTCAGAATATATTTCCTAGAAATGGTTTTATTTTTCATCAGCCTCGTTCCCATTTTACTTCAGCATTGGCAGAACAGCTCAAGACCACTCGGTAATGGCTCCTACCTGCTCAGTGATCTGCACAGTGGGGGCTGCAGACCAATCTTCTGTGGCCAGCTGAGCACTCCAGTCTTCAGAGGGAACAGCCAAATGGGCACAGAAGGCACCCGCACGCCCTTGGACCAGTCTGTGACCTCAGGCTGAGCAGCAGTGAACTCCGGAGCTGGTGCGGTCCATTCACCCTGAAATTCCTCCTTGCTCACAGCCTTTTCAGCAGCAGCCTGCTCTTCCTTTTCAACCTCTTCAGGATCCCGGTAGAAGTAGAGATCAGGCACGACTTCCAATGGGTGTTCACGGGAGATGGTGCCACGCATGCGCAGCACTTCCCGGGCCAGCATCCACCACATCGGACCCACAGAGTGAGCTCCTTTATGGTTGCACGGGATGGCAATGTTCGCATAGTGCCGAGGAGAATCTGTGTTGCACAAAGCAATGGTTGGCAGACTGACATAAGATGCCTCCATTAGGGGCTGGTGGTCAGCCCTGGGGTCAGTAACCACCAGGAGATGTGGCTCTCGGAAGGCTTCCTGGATCTGGTTAGTGAAGGTTCCAGGAGTGAAGCGGCCAGCGGTAGGAGTAGCTCCAGTGGCAGCAAACTTCAGCACAGCCCGCTGGCCTGTGCTCTTAGAGGATATGACGCTGCCATCAGCTGGGTTTTCAATGGCTGCTGTGGCTCGAGCTGCCAGGAGGAGCTTCTCCCAAGTCCGCTTTAGATGTATGATGTAGATTCCATCACTTTTCCTTTATAGATAGACTGCTCCATCTGGAAATCCAGGTTGGTGCTGCCTAACTGGGTTCCTGCAGCAAGGAACTTGAGGACGGCCTCCTTCATTTGCAGGACGTCAAGGGCTCCGGATATTCTGAAGTTTCCCTTTACAATGGGAATCAAGAACAATGCCATATGGAACCCTGCCTGGGCAGTGCAGAAAGGTGAACTTTTTTTCTCATTATTCTTTCTTTTATTGATAATTACTTTTTATCATTAGAAAGAAGTAGATGGTTCCATATAAAATACTTTTTTTTTTTTTTTTTTTTTTTTTGGTGGAACCAGGGATTGAACTCAGGCCCTTGCACTAGCCAAGAAAGCAGTTATATCACTGAGCCATCTCCCTGACCCCCATATAAAATACTTTATAATACAGTGAGTTTGTCTGCTGCATGTAACTAAAAATCCTAAGAAAAGCAAGTTTGCCCCAGATGAGTAGGTCAACCTGTGAAGACCCATGATTTTCTTAATCTCTATAGCATATTACATAATCTTCAGATGCCTTTGCAAGATACACAGGTCATGCAGAGGCCTCTGCTTTTAGAGTGGAAAACCAAGGCAAATATTTTGAAAGCAAAATCTGTTCAAATGCTTCCTTCTTTGTCTTTCTTTCTTTTCTTTGTCTTGTTTCTGCTTTCTCGACATAAGCAACCATGGATCTTAGGACATTCTTTGGAGAAAATAGTATTTATGTGTGACAGTCCTACTCACATTGTACTGATATTTCTTGGGATTCTTTCCTTTTGGGACTCTCTTGAGATCCTGATTCTTTTGTGGGCCTGTTCTAAGCTTCTTACAATCATGAACTCACCCATCAACACCAATGTACAATTCTTAACCTGCTGTGTTTCTCCAGCCACTTACTGACTGTGGAGCCTTAGTCCTCTAAGACTTCCCAGCTCTAGGACCTCATGCCTAAAAGTCTAAAGACTCCTTTTTATAGAAATCAATCTGTTCCCACCACTCCCCTGGAATCCAGTCTTGGTTTTGCCTACATTTTCCTGTCTGGATGTGGTGGTGGTGAAGGGGCAAGGGATAGGTTTAATGTCACCTCTTATATTATGAATCAATGACATAAACTTTTAAAGCCAAAAGTATTTGTAAGACATCCTTTTAAATAGAAGATTTAATGACCTCCTTTCTTGAGTTTAAACTGATTTCATGGCAAATGTAGGGTTCAAAGTGAAGTTCAGGCTCTTCTCCTCTGTATAATTGCAAATGCACAAAGCTGAGTCTGTTATGTCCTGTCTGAAAGGCTATCTATTTGTACAGCTTTATGCATCTCTTCACAGAACACCCATGAAGTCACAGCTCATATTTCTGCTTTAAATATTCGATCTTTTGGCTTTAAACACCCATAAGGGTTATTTGTCAAAACGGATCTTAAACCTCACCCCACAGCTTTGCAGCAGATCTCTAAAGTAATGCTGTAGGGGTGGGAAGGAAAGGGTGGGGAAGATGGAAAAGCCAGCCATTCAGTAAGCATTTATTGAGTGCCAAGTACGTGCAGAGCATATGGTATCTGGTAATAGGTGCTGTGAGGGGGATTAAAAAAGAAATGGAATACATGTTCTTTCTCTGAAGATGAAGGAGACAGAAACATAGGCACTGTCAGTTCGGAACATTTTAACCTTGCTTTCCAAAGATGTTTGTATGAAGAGCAGAAGCCAGCATCCTCGGGCTTTAAGACCACTTTGGTGGTACTAGGTGCACATGTGAGTATTTGTGTTCATGTCTCTTTATTTGTGTGTGTGTGTGTGTGTGTGTGTGTGTGTGTGTTTGTATGCTTGCATGTAGGGGATAGAGAGAAAGAGAAATGGGGACAGGAGCAATGTTAGGAGCCACTGAGGCTGCAAATCGATCATAGGAGAGAGGGCAGGATGAGGCCTCATTGCCTAAAGCAATCAAGCTACCTCAGTCTTGAGAAAAACATCTTGGACATTATGGGCCATTAGTCACTAGATAGCCTTGTGTCTTGCAACTTGTACAGGTATAAATAAAGGCCTTTACTATTGTTATAGGATCATCTTGTCAACCTGGCAGATGGGTCACCTGACCCAGCTCACAACTTCTTCTCTATCTTTTCCTCATTCCTGCCACCATTTCTCCCTGGGGTACAAGAGTTCATTCCAAGAGATCCCTACAATGGAAGGAGAGAAAAGGGAAGGGAGAGAGAGAAAGGGACTGATAGGGGGAGAAAGAGAAAAACTATAGAGATAGGCTTGGAAGTGAGGGAGAAAGAACTACAGAGCTATGCTTTGTTTGGAAGGTCCTTCTTGCATTTTTAATGTGCTTTTTCAGTTATCTTATGGTCCAAGATACCTTTATTAAGCCCGCTGAGATCCTAACAGCAAGTCCCACATTCCCTTTACACAGTGTTTGTGCCACACCTTCCTGATTGGTAAGATCTAGGTTCTTTGTTTGGCCAAAGTGTTTGCTTTGGTCTTGGTTGATGACATACTTATCTTACTGCTCTTGATCATTCATTCCTAACACAAACATTTAGTGTTCTGAGTTATGTGATAACCAGATGTGTACTTGGAGATCACCTGCCATGCAGGAGTGGTGTGGCCCTCGATGGATGTCTCTGGCAGCTCCAGCAGACATGCTCCCTTACCTGACTGCTGGAGGCCCCATCATGCTGACTTCAAGGATCCCACTGCAAGGTATTCTCAAACTTTTCCAGTGGTGTGCACATAGTACTGAAGACAGGCTTCAATCTGAATCCCACTTCCATTATTATTGACTTATCAAGGTATATAAGGCCACATGGATCCTCAGTTTTCTCTCTCCAATGGAAATTCTTTCACAGTGCTATGACAGTTAAATCAATTTATGTATACATAGTACTTTATACATAAGGCTCAATTTAAAAAAATTTGTGTCCAGCTCAGCCCACCCTGGGAGCAGGACTGGCATGGCATGTGATGCTGGGGATTGAACTGAAGTCCCTGTGCACTTGCACAGGCTACTTTAAACCATTGAGTTATCTTACCAGCCCTTCAATTCAAACTTGACTAGTACAATGTTAATAAAGTTTTCATTAATGTGAATCTGCCTTGAGACTTTTCTTGCAAGCTGACATACATTCTTTCTGTCCTATGAAATATATGACTAAGAGAAAAACAGGAAATGTGACTTACTACATCCATTAAACAAATCTTTTTAAAGTGTTGACTTCAGAGACAAGTACATATTAGATCCTTCCCTCCTACCTTCGTTCCTTTCCTTTCCACAATGTTTATTTTGTATCTATGGTTGTTAGTCATTGCACATGTTCTAGATGAACAGTGGTGAGGTAGAGGTACATGCTGCTTCCATCCTAGTTTTTGATCCAGAGAGGAAACCAGAAATTATCACATGTATCCATGTGTAGAACCAAGGAAACATTCTAGGTCCTACAGTGGGGTTGTGAACAGAAGAGCCCTGCAGGAGCAGGGAGGGGAGTGTGATAGAAGTTTAAATTTGTATGACTGTTTCTCGAAAGAGTGATTTGACTGTCACTGGATCAGTGGAGTTTCCATTATATTGTCCTTAAACAAGCCTAGTATTATTTAATGCAGTGCCAATCAAATCCCTGAATTTCCATCTCCATACTTTAAGTGATAAAATAACTCTTTACTGGAAGACTTGAATGTAACACTCATAGAAAAAAAAAAACACATAAGTCACCAAAACTTAAAATAATTAATTCAAGTGTCAGTGAGACAGCTTAGCAGACTAAATACCTGCTTAGGCAAATGCAGGGGCTGAGGTTTGATCCGCAGCACCTCATGAGGCATGGGTTACACCCCAGAGCAGGCTGAGCTGGCCATCTGACATGGTGGCATGTCCCTGTAATCCCAACGCTGGAGAGCCTGAAAACAGGAGGATCACTATGAGTCAGAGCTGTGTAGTGAGACCCTGGACCACATACATTAAAAAAAAGAAAGGGCCAAAGAAAAGAAAATGTTATGCCTATTGATTGCCAATTATGTTTGAATGCCAAATGAAGTCTCATTTAATTCCCATATGAAACATTTTATTTCTACCACTTTGAAGGAAATTGAGGCTCAGGAATATTACGAAACTTGTCTAAATCTGCACAAAAGTCCTATGTTGTAAGCCAAGACTACCCCTGATTCCACACTGTACTCCTAATTTGGGAGTGAGTGATCTGACCATGAGTAGAAAGATAGAAGAGTTTATTTCCATCCATACATGGTGTACTTTAATTACATGATCCACACAAGCTTAAACCAGATTTGTCTTCTCATCATTTTCTCCATTGTCTAGTGCAATGGTTCTCCAGTTACTATAAATAGAATAATAAATTGTCTTTCATTTATTTACAGGGAAAATTATTTTTTAATAATTATGTTCTTGGTTTAATTTCTCCTCCTTATAGTCTTTTCTACATTTTATCTTGATCTTCAGTTAATATGGGAATATACAGCTATTTCAGATGTCTGCAAGTAACACTGTGATTTCTAGGACTTCACTATGTGTCAACTTAAGAATGACAGTCCTAGATAATAAGTGCTAACCTGACAGTCTGGACCTTCTGAGATCACCTCTAGCTCGCAGTTCAATGGTTGTCCTGAGTTTCCTACATTTTCCTAATCAAATATCTTACTAGAAATCCTATAACACTCATTTATGCTCCTAGAATACCTTTTTTATTTAATTTAATTTTATTGAGAAACAAATAGCAATAAGACAGTTTCAAAACTGATTAATAGGACAGTTTCAATAGTTAATACCTTGTACATTGTTACCGTCTTAGTCGTTATCCATATTATGAGATACAGACAGGATATTCTGTTCAAACACTATTAGTACAAATTTTTCTTCTCATTGATTTAAGTGAAAGCAAGTGTAGATCTATCCTATCTATACTGTATATACAGATACAGAATGGTCCTTCCTTTGTATCCCTTTTTTTTGTTTAGTTCTGTCAAAGATGGGTATTCCACTGGCATCTAAATACTATAGGTGCATGAATTCAGCAAAACAGTCCAGCACAGTCCAGCAGTCCACAATAGTAGTAGGTTATCCGCAGAAGTTGTTGACTTGAGTCTTTCACAGTTCAGCATATTAATATGGCTTTACTTTATATAGCTCGTTTTTACACTTTTCTGCTGGATGGTTAAGACCAAGATAAAATAAGACCTATATAACAAGAAATGTATCTTTTGTATATGACAAGGTCAATCAAGTCCCCTCAGGATTTATCCTATAACCCTTTACCATACTTTGTAGATCCCTTGTCAGTGTCAGCCATGTGGATGAGTCATGGCCATCACTTGACCGATTTGCTCTCTAGAATACCCTTTTGAATGTGACATATAACACACACCATGATACAGAGCATAATGCTACTTTCACAAAAATAGTGTCCTGTCTTTATTGAAATTTCAAATATATGGAGTATGATGTTTTTACTTTGATTCTATTGAAAATTGCGAACAGACCTGAGCTAATGACATAACCCTTCCATTTTCTACTTGTGTTGGGGAGGAGGATCCAAAGCAACTCCCAGGTTCAATGATTCAGTAGCAAGGCTTACAGGTCTCAGCATATAGAACTCAGGATGACTAAGATCTATTATTGGAAAAGCAAAATTAGCAGAGAAAACATGCATGGGGCAAAATCCAGAGAGAATGATGCACAAGCTTTCAGAGTCCCCTCTTAGTGGCATCATGCATAATGGGTTTAATTCTTCTGACAATGAGTTAGGAAGGTGGGTATAAAATGTTGTCTCTCCAGGAAGCTCTTTGGAGACCCAGTACCCAGAGCTTTTACTGAGAGCAGGTCATGTAGGTACCCCCTACATAACAGGCAGTACAGTTCTGCTGCGGATTCTCTTCCTCTTTCCTTATGGGAATGATAAAAGCAGATGTTTGGCATAAGCCTTGATTCTTAGACAATTCAAATGCAGTGAGGCGCTCTCAGCAGCTCTGGGAATGGTGGAACCATTCATGATGGACAATTTTATGAGTTAACTTGGAGGATGGGGACAAGTGAGATTAACATTTAAATCAGTGAATTTCTGAGTAAGCACAGTCCTCTGAAAATGTGAGTGAGCCTAATTTAGTAAGGTGACAGCTTGAAGAGAACAAAAGTGGTGGCCTCCCTGAACAAAAGGGGATTCTTAAGTAGGCAGCCTTTGAAGTAGGAATCAGCTGTCCTTTATCTCTGCCTGCTGCCCATTGGACGGTATTGCCTTTCCTGGGTCTTGAGATTGCCTCTATATCCAGGATATTTTGGAGTCACTATCAATAGTTCATATACATATGAGTCAATTCTTTCTAATCTCTTTCTGCAAATATACACATTCTATTTTTCTGTTTCACTCGAAATCTTGATTAACTTTCCCCTCCAAATCCAAGTCTTCCAGATACCAGCCATGGACAAATCTCACAGTGGGTCTTTATAAAGGTGACAGTAACATTATAAGAAAGTCCTTCCTTCTTACTATGCCAACTTTTTTACACACTACTAATTTTCATAGCAATAGAAACCACATGGCAGCAAAACCATGATTCAGCTGAGCTTGTGAATAACCAGATACTATACTGTGGGTAGAGAAGAACAAGTGGAGAAAAGTCGTCTGGTGGTGGCTGAAAAATACAAGCAACAAACGTAGAACCCTGAAATGCTGGCTTTCTGTAACATAGAAGCATCTGAAGAGAAAACAGATGTTTGAGGCTGGGTGATGGAATAAATTCAGCTGAAATGCTTTGCCACTTCTTATATGTAGATGAAGAATTGGTTTCTCTTTCTTAGATCGGGGTTAGTTTATTTTTCATTTTTTCTCATTACTCAAATATAATACTCAGCACCCACAACCTAAAGGAAGAATGACTTAATTGGACTCTTAGCTTGAGGCATTCAGTCCATGATTAGCTGGGCTCGAGGCAAGAATATCATAGTGAAGGGGTGTGGGGGAGTGAAGACCCTTAGATCGTTGTGGTTGCAAAGCAGAAAAACAGTATCAGAGAGGAAGTGAAAAGGAACCAAAAGTAGACCCCTGGAATCCACGATCCACCCAGAAGCAACCAGCGATGTGCTGCATCAACCCCTTGAACAGATCTCAACGTCAGTCAGCTGACACTCCACCCAGGCTGCCGTAGCTGGTCTGCTATTTACAGTGATCAGCAGACCGAAGCCGCGGTGACATTATGGTTCTTCTATACATAGGCCTCTAAAAAGGCCGAAAACTTTGCTTATGTGTTACAATGATGTGTGGCTACTGTGGAGAAAACACTGGGACGGGGGAGAAGAGGTACTCTGTCAGCTGCTGCTATTCTGCTAGTCCAGCAGCAGCGGTGTGCAGTGAGTAACGTCATTCTATCTTATCTGCGAGCCAGACTGGAGACTTTAGATAATGAGATTTTCATGAGTGACTCAGCCAAGACCAATAGAAGAATTGTTCTCCTGGGCCCCACCCAGATTGCAGAATGATGAGCAAATCATAAAATTCCTTGGCTTTAAACCAATAACTTGGGGGATGGTTTATTTCACAGTGATAGATAACTGATAGGTGAGACAGCTGGGGCAGTCTGAGGACAGTGGCTTCACTGCAATGGTGATGCCCAGGGCAGAAAGTACCAGATGTCAGAGCTATGACAGCAGGGTGACTCCACCAGATTTGACACTAGCCTCTCTTTTCCTTCCAGATTCCACGGTTTCACCACACTGACATGTGTCACTTTACAAACAAAACAGTCTGTACTCATCTGGATTAGGTACTACCCTAGAATCTGTTCCAGACTTCCCAGGCCTCAAACCAAAGTTTGTGAACAGTTGACTGAGATCCCACGCACCATGAGTCATGTTTGTGTTCCGAGTGCCGATCGCCTTAGTGGAGATCTTAAATCATCAGGGGCCTTTTCTTCACTAGGGGAGCAAGACACGATGTATAGCTTTCTCTCCAGCAAAGATTCTCATAGTATACTTCAGTACGTGCACGCACAATACCAAATGTACATTCAAGGAGTCAAAGTAACATATCAATTACCCTCCCTACAACAGTCTGACAGATTCTATGGACAGAATTCGTGGGTCATTCAATTGTAGCAGTAACTGCACTTTTGACTGATTGTTGCAAATGTTTTCATGTCTTTTTTATGGATGAGAAAATCAAGAAAGGTGAGAGGACTGGAGACAGAGGATGGAGGAGGGGAGAGAGTGTGGAGAAGTTGCTCTGTTGGTAATCTTGGGAAGAAGAATTGCCTTCCTTAAAAAGAAGTTTTGTAGACTACTTCAAGGACTATGGTAAAAATGACCATTTTCTAAAATTTTACTATAGAAACCAATGAGTTAAAATGTAGTGAGGAAATAGGGTAGAATGGTAAATTAGGGCAAGCTGAATGTGTGTGCCTATATTTGGGCAGTAAGTATTTATAGGCTGTGGACAATTCATTCATCCTTCCATGCATCCATCTAACAAACATTAATTGAACATCCTCCGTGTATAAAGCTCTGTGCAGATGCATTAGGTAGAGCCCGTACTTCCTGTTCTCTTTTATAGTCTCATAAAGGAGATAAGACAAGGCTTGAACACAAAGCATTATGATCAAAGTAATAAATGAGTAAGCACCATAGGAGAGAGAAATAAGGTGAGATAAAAGTTCAGAAAAGGGAGACGTCCTTCCTAGCCAAAGGAAATATAGTGTAGAAAGATTTCCTTAAAAGTATAATCTATCACCCTCCTACTCTTAGTTTAAAAGCCTCACACAGTTATTAGCTCTATGACCTTGGGAAAATCATAAATTTTCTGTGTCTTAGTTTGCCTATCACTTAAAGGAAGGGTTGGACTAAATGATCTTGAAGGTCCTTTCTGCTCTAAAGCACTGAGATAATTTTTCATGAGAAGGCCCAGCCACACATGTGACCACCTATTCCTTATCTAGCCAGAGTAACTCTTTAAACCTAAAAAAGATCATGCTACTCATGCCTTAAAACACTTTCATGACTATATTTCAAAGAAAACCTAAACTCTAATACTGGTCCACAAAGTCTTACAGTGTGTGTCCCGGGTTTCCCTCTGAGTCTTCTCCTCTTGCCTGTGTTCATCTACAGCAGGGCCTCTTTTCTGTATGAATCAGAGCCTTCACACATGCTGTTGCCTCTACTGAAAGCATTTGCCCTCTTCTCAAAACAAAAACAAACCAACTGCATATGTATTTGTATATGTGCGTATGCATATGATTTTTTATTGAAAGAATAAAAATACAGAATTTTTTAAAAAAATCAAGTGATTGCATAGAATTTTAACCCAAACCCACAGGGCTGAGAGACAGAGAGAAGCAAGAATTACATTTTTTTTTAAAAACAGAGACTGTGTTCAGATCTTGATCTCCATCATCCCTACTTCTGCTGAGCCTGGTAGCCTGGATATGAAGAATGATATTGTAGAATCCCAGCAGGGCAAAACAGGAAGAGTGAGACAGTGGCCTGGATAGATGGGATGGAGAACACAATGGAGGGGCCAAGTGCTCTTTGTGTGTACTTTCAGACCCTGCTCGTGCTTCCTGATCTTCCACCCCTGCCTTCCACAGAGCGGGAGCCTTCAAATGCTGGGACTTTTCTTGGCACCAGGCGAGGTGGGGGATGGTGGCGGTGCTCCATGCTGTGTCTTGGCTGCATTCAGCATCCTCAGTTTTGCTAACTCCTCCTTCCATTCATTGCCCCCAAATGGGTTCGTATGCTCTCACTTTGCAACCACATTTTTCATGCTTTGATTCTCCTCTCTACTCTGCAGAGTGAGTAAGGGTTAAGGAGTGGCTTATTTCTTCCACGTGGAAAGACTGTGGTCTCGTCTTGTCGCATTCTAAGATGTTCCACTTTTGAAGTAGCAGTTAAAAGTTGAAAATGGGCTTCACTTATTTATTGACCTGCTCATTGTTACTAAGTTGTCTTCTTTAAGGTCTGTTCCTCCCACTATAATGCAAGTGGAGGGAAGACAGAGGTCATGCCTTTCCCTTCCCTAATTCATCTAGGTGTTCAGCATGAGAGATGCTCAAGACTCTTACTGGTGCATGTTGAATAACATCAGTATTGAGTCTTACATCATACGAACAGAGCACCACCCAAGCAAGGGCAAGCTAAAGAGAAAAAAGACATATCAGCAAATTACCTAAGAGCGTGGACACCAGAACCAGACTTTCTATCTTCAGATCCCAGTATTACCATTCACTGGTCTGTCTGGCCTTGAAGACAAATTGCACAAAAATGTAAACCAGAGGTAATACTAGCCCACCATGAGACTATTATGAAGATTGAAATGAATCCATGTGCATAGAGTTCTAAGAACAATGGCTAGCACAGTGTTTCCTTAGTGCTATAATAATAAGCTGAGCACAGAGTTCATGCTCATTGGTGTTTTAAGCCTTTAAGTTTAGGAATTATTTGTTTTTTTATTTTATATTTATTTTATTGAGAGACAAATATCAATGAGACAGTTACAAAGCTGATTAATAGGACATTTTCAATAGTTAATATATTTTATATTGTTATCTTCTTATTGGTTATCCACAATACAAGGAGCAGTCAGGATATCCTGTCCAAACACCATTAGTACAAATCTTTCTTCTCATAGAATTATGTGAAAGTAGCTGTATACCTATCCTAACTATTCTTTAAATACAAACACAAAATGGTTCTTCCTCCACTTTTTTTGTTTAGTCCTGTCAGAGATGGGTATTCTGTTGGCATTTAAACACTATAGGTGCATGAATTCAGCAAAACACTCCAACAAGTCCACAGTAGTAGTGAGCTATTCACAGAGTTTGTTGACCAGAGCTTTTTGAAGCTCAACATACTAATATGGCTTTACTTTTTAACCTCATTTTTATACTTTTCTGCTGGATGGTTAAGACCAAGATAAAGAAAGACCTATATAACAAGAAATGTAACTTTTGTTTCTGATAAGGTCAGTCAAGTACCCTCAGGATATATCCTGTAACTCTGTACTGAAGTTTGTAGATCCTTTGTCAGTGTCAACCACATGGATGAGTCATGGCCATTGCTTGACCAATTTGCTCTCGGTCAAAGCCTGAAAGTTTTCTCTCCATGTAACTCTCCTTAAGCACATTATATGTCATCGATCATATTCCTCTGTGTCCCCATAATCTCCTTGATCAGATAATTTGGGACACAACTGAGTTGCATGATATTCCCATACAGATTCTCCTATGTCCTGAGTGTTCACTGACCTTGAAAGAGGGACAAAATGTTGGCTCACCTTACAGCCCTTCCATTTCTCCAATTTTTCATCTGCATACATAGGTTGTTAACCCTCTAAAAGAGAAGCTGATTATTACCCTGTAACATTGCAGTTCAGTTTACCCTCACTATCTGTCTAAATATCAAACATCTTAGGCATAATGTGAAACAGGTATTTTCCATCAAGTACTGATGTATTAAACTTTAAGTCCTTACTGAATATGAGGGGAAAAAATTAAAAAAAAATAGGAATAGACACATATTTTTACACAGAGATTTAGAAATCTAACTATATTCAGCATTATGCAAGACTGTCCTGTGACATTTTTTTCTTGTGTCTCTCTTTTTTGTTTCATTTACTACCCATTAAAAAAAACTTTTACATGTGAGATAGTATAGTAATAATTAGTATGTCATGACAAGAAGTATGTATTTAGTGGACCAGAATGACAGGCATTCCAAGAGTGATCCTTCTATTACACATTGCTATCTTCAGTGGAGTGGCTTAGTTCACAGATATCAGCATATATAGATAGTCATGTTGAGTATCCTACCAATTAACTGCTAGTTTCAAAAACCTGCTGATGTTTCTTGGGACCATTGCCTTACCGACCTTGTGTATATAA
Organism: Ctenomys sociabilis; assembly: GCA_004027165.1. Lineage (NCBI taxonomy): Eukaryota > Metazoa > Chordata > Mammalia > Rodentia > Ctenomyidae > Ctenomys > Ctenomys sociabilis. Next base: position 30,440 of record PVKA01005136.1, on the reverse strand, counting down.
ATGTATGGCTTTGCCCCTGTCATGTTTCGAAGCTTTTCTCCTTGCCCTCTCCTCATTGTCCAATCCTCAAGTTTTCATTTTCCTTTTAATTGTGTTATACCTTTCCATTTGTATTTCTTCTTTTGATTTTTTAAACTAGGAAGACTATACGATATTACACACATGAGTCTGGTTTATTTCACTGATGAGTATATCTTCAAGTGGCATCCAATTAAATATAAGTGCTTTAAGTTTATCATTCTTTATAGCTGAGTAATACTCCATCGTATAAAAATACCACATCTTTTTCAACCATTCCTCATGTGACAGGCATCTTGGTTGTTTTCAACATTTGGCTATCACAAATTGTGCTGCTATAAACATAGGTACACATATACCACTATGATATGATGTTTTCAGTTCCCCTGGAAAATTCCCAGTACGGGGATAGCTGCCTTCAATGGGATTTCGAGTCCTAGTTTTTTAAAGATCTCCACACTGATTTCCATAATGGTTGCCCCAGTCTACATTCTCACCAGCAGTGGAGAAGGGTTCCCTTTTCCCCACAACCTCTCCAATATTTGTTGTTGATTGATTTTTTTATGATAGCCATTCTTTCTGGGGTGAGATGGTATCTCAGTGTTGTTTTAATTTGCATTTCACAGATGACTAGTGAGGTGGAGCATTTTTTCATGTATTTATTCGCATCTTTAATTTCATCCTCTGAGAAGTGTGTGTTCATCTTGGATGCCCATTTCTGGATTGTGTCTTTAAATTTAGGGGCCCTAATATTTTTTAGTTCTTTATAAATTCTAGAGAGCAGACCTTTGTCTGAGTGCTTATGAGTTAGGATTTTTTCAAAATTTGTGGGTTTTCTTTTTCACTTTGTTGGTAATTTCTTTTGACTTGCAAAAGCTTCGCAATAAGAAGTGGTCCCAGTTGTAAATTCTTTCAAGTGTTTTCTGTGAGAATACATGTTTATTCATGAACTCTTTGCCTACCCCTATGTCTTCAAGAGTTCCTCCTGCTTTCTCTTCCAGGAGATTTAGTGTTTCTGTTTTAATGTTTAGACATTTAATACATTTTGACATTAGCTTAGTACATGGTGATAGACCTGGGTCAAGTTTTAGTTTTTGAAATGTGTAGAGTCAGGTTTTCCAGCACCATTTGTTAAAGAGGCTATCTTTCTTCCAGTAAGTATGTTTGGCTCCTTTCTTGAAAATCAGTTGGCTGAGTGTATTCATAGAGGCCTCTGCATCTTTTTTATCTATTCCATTGATCCTCAGGTCTATTTTGTTGCCATTACCATGTTGATTTTATCATAGTAGACTTGCAGTATAATTTCAAGTCAGGAACTGTAATGCCTCCTGCCTTGTCCTTGTTGGCCAGGATTGCCTTTACTATTCTAGGTCCTTTCTGATACCAAATAAATTTTAGGAATTATTTCTCTAGGTCTAGGAGGTATGTTGGTGGCAGTTTGATAGGGATTGCTTTAAAATTGTACAATTTTGGGAGTGTGGCCATCTTCATGATGTTGGTTCTTCCTATCCAGGACCAGGGAATATCTTTCCATTTTCTGAAAACCTCTATGATCTTTTTTTTCAAGAGTACTGTAATTTTCCATGAAAAGATCTTTGACTCCTTTGGTAAAGTGAATTCCAGGTATTTTATTTTCCAAAGTACTATTGTAAAAGGTGTTATTAATTTCCCTCTCAGTGTGTTCGTTATCTGTGTAGAAGAACGCTATTGGCTTTTGAGTATTGGCTTTGTGTCCTGCTATGCTACTGAATTTGTGTATCAATTCTAGTAGCTTCTTGGTGGAGTTTTTTGAGTCTTCCAAGTAAAGTATCATGTCATCTGCAAATAATGATAATTTAACTTTTTCTTTACCTATTCTTATTTGTTTTATTTCTCCCTCTTGTCTAATGGATGTAGCTAATGATTCCAAAATTATACTGAATAGCAATGGTGATAGAGGGCATCTTTGTCTTTTAACAAATCTGAGAGTAAAAGATTTCAGTTTTTCTCCATTTAGAATTATTTTAGCCAATGGGTTGTCATAGATGGCTTTTATCAGATTGAAGTAGAGGCCTTCTGTTCCAATTTTTTGTAGGACTTTGAACATGAATGAGTGTTGGACTTAAAAGCTTTCTCTCCACCAATTGAAATGATCATGTGGTTTTTAGATTTCAGTCTATTAATATAGTGTATTACATTTACAGATTTTTGAATATTGAACCATCTTTGCATCCCTGGGATGAATCCTACCATCATTGTGTATGATCTTTTTGATGATATACTGTATTCTGTTTGCTAAGATTTTATTTATTTATTTATTTTTTGGCAGAACCGGGGATTGAACTTAGGCCCTTGCACTTGCCAGGGAAGTACTTATTCCACTGAGCCATCTCCCCGGCTCCCCTGCTAAGATTTTATTGAGGATTTTTGCATCTATGTTCATGAGGGAGATTGGCCCGTAGTTCTTTTTTAGTTGTGTCTTTCCCTGGTTTTGGAATCAGTATAATACTTGACTCCAGGAACGATATTGGGAAGACTCCTTCCTTTTCAATTTCTTTGAAGAGTGTGAGGAATGTAGGGATTATATCTTCTGTGAATTTCTTATAGAATTCAGCTGTGAATCCATCAGGACCTTGGCTTTTATTTGTCTGCAGGTTTTTTCTTACATTTCATATTTAATTGGCTCTTATTGGGTTACTGAGAGTTGTTATATCTTCTTGATTCAGTTTTGGTTATTTGTACCCTTCTAGGAATCTGTCCATTTCTTCTGTGTTTTCTATTCTCTAAGCATAAAGATTCTCAAATTAGCTATAGACAATCTTCTGAATTTCCACTGGGTCTATGGTGATTACACTGTTTTCATTTCTTATTGCTTGTATTTGAATGTTTTCTTTCCTCTTTTGATGAGGTTAGCTAGGGGCTTATCGATTTTATTTTGTCTTTCAAAGAACCAGCTTTTTAATTTGTGGATTCTTTGAACTGTTTTCTTCATCTCAACTGAATTAATTTCTGCTCTAATCTTTATGATTTCTTCCCACCTTTGGGCTCTGGGTTTGGTTTGCTTTTCCTTTTCTAGATGTTGGTGGTGCAGCATTGGCATGTTTATTTGTTCCCTTTCTGTATTCCTAATGTGTGAGTTTATAGCTATGAATTTCCCTCTAAGAACTGCTTTCATCACATCCCATACATTCCGATATGTTGTGGTTGAATTTTCATGGAATTATAGATATTGTCGAATTTCTTGTTTAATTTCATCTGTGACCCATTTATTGGTGAATAGGGTGTTGTTTAATTTCCATGATTTAGCAGGTTTTTCTGGTTTCTTTTGTCATTTATTTCCAGTTTCATTGCACTGTGGTCACATAACATGCATAGGATAATTTTTGTTTTCTTGCATATACTTAAGCATGACCTATAGACTAGTATGTGGTCTATTTTAGAAAATGACCCATGTGCAGCTGAAAAAAAATGTATATTCAGCTGTGGCTGGTGGAACTCTCTGTTTATACCCACAAAGTCCATTTGTTCCAAGCTCTGGTTCAGTTTTGCTATTTATATGCTAATTTTTTCTGGTTGACCTATCTTTTTGACGTAAGGGTGCATTAAGGTCTCGTGTTAAGATTGTGGTCTTGAATATTAGATTTTTTTCATGTCCATTAAGATTGGTCAGATATAGTTGAGTGTTCCTGTGTTTAGTACATAGATATTTATGATTGTTACCTCTTTCTCTTGAATTTTTCCCCTAACCAGTATATAGTGGCCTTCTTTGTTTCATTTGATCTTTCTTGGTTTGAGCTTGAGACTGTCTGAGAACAGAATTGCTACCCTTGCTTTTTTCTGAGGTCCTGGGGCATGAAATATTGTTTTCCATCCTTTGACTTTCAGCCTATGAATGTCTTTTTGAGTTAAATGTGTTTTGTGTAAACAGCATATTGTTGGATTTTGTTTCCTACTCCACTGTGCCAGTCTGTGTCTCTTAATTGGTGAATTGAGTCCATTTACATTGATGTTTATAATTGAGATGTGTTGACATGTTATTTACCTGCTGTTGTTTACTCCTTTTTGTCCTGTGTTTAGCTGTTTGCCCTGTGTAGTGGGTTCCTTCTGTTCTCATTGATGGAGTTCTGATTGTTTTGATTCCTTTCTAGAACATCCTTCAGCAGTCTGTGTAGAGTTTTCTTTGTCATCATGAAATTCTTTAGTTGTTCTTTGTCATGGAAGTATTTCACTTCTCCATCAAACTTGAAAAAGAGTTTTGTGGGATATAGTGGCCTGGGCTGGTATTTGTTGTCATAGAGGACTTGAAGTACTCTGCTCCATGCTCTCCTTGCCTTCATGGTTTGTATAGAGAAGTCAGCTGTACTTCTGATGGGTTTTCCTTTGAATGTGATCTGCTTCTTTTCTCTAGCAGGTTTCAGTATATTATTCTTGTGCTGGATTTCTGGGATCTTGACTATTATATGTCTCAGTTTGTTTTTAGTTGTGTTGAGGTTATTTTGTATTCTGTATGCCTCAGTTACCTGAATGTCATATTGTTTCCTCATTTTTGGGACACAAATATTACTTCTGCCCATATTCCTTTTATCTAATTTTTTTTTTCCTGGCAGAACCAGGGATTGAACAAAGGCCCTTGGGCTTGCCAGGGAAGCATTATTCCACTGAGCCATCTCCCAGGCCCCCCATATTATTTTTACATCATTTGTATTGACTCCTTCTTTTTCATTGATGCCTATTAGTCTCATTTTTGCATTGTCTTGCAGGTGATGGATTATTTTTTCCTGCATCCTAGTTGTTTTTAAGAGATCTTTTCTTACCTTTTCACTAGCTTTCACCAGTGTCTTCAAGATCTGAAACTCTGACTTCACTTTCAATCAAACAGTTTTGAAGGCTTGTGCTTGAGATTTTAAGTTCCTCTCTATCTCTTTGACCCTGCTTCATGTAATCTATTTCTTTTCTGTATTGCTCATTCAAGGAATCCATCATATTTCTAATCTCCTCTATGTTTTTATCAATGCCTTCTTTAGAGGCAGTTATTAATTGTTTTACTGCAGAGTTTTTTCAGACTGGATTTCCTCCATGTTTCCATATTTGATTCTTTACTTCAGATGCTATGAATTCAGAGATTTCTTTTTTTTTTATTTCAGAAAGTAATTCTGTTCTGAGGTCTTCTTTACCTTTCTGCTGTTGTTTCTTTGTTTTCAACACTGTTAATTCATACATTTCAGCTGAACTAGTGTCCTCTGCAGTTGTTCTGGATGGGCATTGGGTTTCCCCATATGTTTCTGTATTAGATTCTTTACTTCAGATGCTATGAATTCAGGGATTTTTTTTTTATTTTAGGAATTAGTTTTGCTCTAAGTTCCTTTATACCTTTCTGCTGTTGTTTCTTCTGACGCTGTTAATTCATTCATTTCAGTTGAGCTAGTGTCCTCTGCACTCGTTATGGGTGGGTTCAAGGCCTGGGATTGCATTTTGCTCCTTGTCTTTGTCATTTGTATAGCACTGAGCTCTGACCTTTCATGCTGAGGTTTGGGGCAGTTATAACTTTAGCACCTACTGAAATTTGGGTTCAGATATATTAAGTTTAAGTTTTTCCAGTTATGCCTGGCCTGGCTGTTGTGTTTGGCTCCTTCCTGCTGCAGCCCTTGGAAGTGAACCTGTTTTGCTCCTCTGGCACAATAGTGAACCTCTGGTGCCCCTCTGTTGTGCCCCTGGCCTAAGGAGCACAGTGGAGTATAGAAGCTCTCCCATACACTAACTGGGTCTGGGCTTGAGCTGGATCTGAGGGCCTAGAGAGTCGCAGAAGGTTTCACTCACTGGACAGGCTTGGGAACGGGGGCTCTGGAGGGTTGCGTGGGTCCAGATGGCATGGTAGAGAGTCTCACACAGGTACCTGAGTTTTGGTCTGGAGGGGTCCCATGGGTGTAGGGAAGCCAGAAGCTCTCCCACATACTTGCTGGTCCAGGTTGGGCTGTAACTCAAATTATTTGTTAAACATGCTAGATGACCAATACAATGATGTTTTTCTGCTGATAGCTAACTGGTTGAAATTTCATGAACCCAATAAAGAATTTCACTCATTTTTATGCCTCTGTTGTAAGCAGACCTATTTCCCAGATATTAACATTAGAAACTGGTCTCTTAAAAGAGATTTTGTATGTTTGTTTTGTTTGCCTATGGCTATGGTCTACATGTGTCTCTACCCCCAAACTTCATATGTCAAATTTAATTGCCAATTACCAATGTGATAGTATTAAAGGGTGGGGCCTTTACAAAATGATTAGTTCATGAGGACTCTATCTTCAGATTTGATTAGTACACTCATAAAATATCTTGATTAGAGTGGTAGAACCCATAAGCCACTTGGGAGCCTGAGGCAGCAGGCTTGGGTTTGAGGCCTGCCTGGGCAACCTTGCCTAGCAAGACCCTGCCTCAAGAAAAATAAATAAATAAAATAATAATGGGCTTTATGGTACCTGTTTGCCTTTATTATTTGAGAATATTATCACAAAATGCTTACCACACACTGAATGTGCTAATACACTGCGCTTGGATTTCCCAGCCTTCACAACCCTGAACAATAAATTTCTGTTATTGTATTCACAAGCTCTCCAGTCTAAAGTCTTTCTTATAGTTCAGAAGTGGACTGAAATCCCTAGCTACACATTTTTCTCAAAACTCAGCCTTCATATACATGTCGATATCTAATAAATTGCAAGATCTTTCCTTTGTGGTTATTGCCCAAGAACCTGACCGAGTCTTGTATAATGGATTCATATAACCAAATGGATCACGATGTCCGTGAAAGGAAAATAGTTAGCAGTAGTGACTTAAGATCACTGTCATTTTCTACTTCAACTTCTGGCTACTCCACCATGCTTGCCCTCAGATTCATTGTATAAGAGTGCCTGTGGACATTGCTAGTATTTAGCTAAAGGAAATACGAGTTTAACAGCTTGCATTTATGTGTTTTACAGGTACTTCTATTAAGAATTAAGCTATTTTTACAGCCAGCCAAATAGCTCTGCGGATTAAAGCTCAGAGGCTGGGGTTTCAATCCCCGGGCCTGCCTTGCCAGCCTTGCCCCAAGGGTGCACTGAGATAGTAATTGAGACCGGGTATGGTGGCGCACACCTGTAATCCCAGGTCTTGGGAAGCTGTAAACTCCTAGCAGATCACTAGGAGTCGGATCTAGTAGTGGGATCCTGAACACCCTGTAGATCCTTCCCTAAAATACAAAAGAAAAAGAATTAAACTATTTTTAAATTCCTCAGTGGTTAGAATGATATCCAGTAATACTTCTACTGTGTGCTCTGTTGGCAAAATAAAACAGCATAAGTGCAGGCTTATTATAAGAAGCAGGCCCTGTGTCATGTCACCCAGGTGTGTGTTTGTCATAGAAGAGAAACAAGGTTTGAAATACACAAATCCAGAAGCGAGTGCACAGAAGGTTCTTCTCATCCTCCTATGCATAAAACCATTGGCCAAACATTGAAACTACCATGCATTTATAAAAAAAAAATTATTTATGACAGAGCAATGAAGTATTTTTCATTACACTGAAAATTCTATTATGGAATCATTTTCCTACAAAGATATGAAGGACCAAAAAATGTACAGTTAAAAAATGAGGAAAATAATACAGATGTGTTCCAGGCAGTGCTAGACATGTATTGGAGGCTTCATCAGTACTAATTCTGGATTTTGTGATGGTTGGGCATTTTTAATACTTGAAAATTTGTAATGCATTGCTATTTCTTTTTCCAATCTAATATTTACTTTCAGAATTGATTTTGTATATCTCATTCCATCACAAAGTCTTTGCCCATGAAGCCAACTCTGCTTTTATGGCCTTTTGTTAGCTCTGGGGAGCCTTATGGAGGTCCCCTCCCTTCGCTCCCATCCTCACATGGGTTTCCATCTAAGCTGCGCTGGCTCACAGACCTTATTCCCAGGGACCCAGTGAGAAGATTTTAGCTCCCCTTCCTCCTCCTCCCAGTGCAGAACTTGCATTTCTTTGATGCATACTTACATGTCAGTTATTAAATATTACATTCTCTCTCCTTAAAGTCCAATTTGCTTTGGAAGCCCCAACATTTCTTTTCTTTGACAGGAGCCTATGCAGCCCCACTCTACTAGGAGTATTTGTCCAATTTTGTTATTTCCACCTGCCTTAACCCACCAATTATCCTGGCAGCACTAAGAAAATGGGAGACATACCTGACCCCCTCAGGCTGGGCACAAACGCAGACACAGTGGATGTTGATAAAATAAGTGGGCACAGAAATTAATATCTAGGGGGCTGGTGAGATAGCTCAATGGACTTAAACATCTGCTTAGGAAAGCTTAGGCAAGCTCAGGGACTGTGGTTCGATCCCCAGTACCACATGCAGTGCCAGCCCCACCCCCAGGGTGGGCTGAGCTGGCCACAGAGTCTGGGCATAGTGGCACATGCCTGTGATTTTAGTGCTGGGGAGGCTGAAAGCATGAGGATCACTATAAGTCCAGGCTGCATAGTGAGTCCCTGCAACAACCAAATACATTTTTTACCCTTCTCTTTGTCATTTTGTATAACACTGACCTTTGACCTTTGGTGTAGAGCTTTGGTGCAGCTACAATCTTAGCTTATTATGAGATTCGGGTGCCAGTCTATTAAGTTTGAGATTTTCTAGCTATGCCTATCCTGGATCTAGCTATTGTGTTCAGTTCCTTTTTTGCTGCAGCTCCTTTGGTTCCCCTTTGTTGGTTCCCGGGGTCAGCCCTCCTGTGTCAGGCAGGTCATTCCTCAGGTGGGTGGGCCTGGGCTTTGGTGGGTCTTCTGGGCTCACAAAAGGATAGTGGATGATCTTATTCACTGAGTAGGCTGTACTGGGTTGGCCAGCCTGTGCTGGGTCTGGGTCTACAGGCCGTAACCCGAGAAGGCTGGGAAAGGTCCCTCTGGTGCAGGGGGCCTGGAGCCCTCACTCACAGGCCAGGCTGTGCTGGGTTTTGGGCCGTGGCGTGGGACCGAGGATTGCTGAGAAATGTCCCTACAGCGTGGCAGGCTTGGAGTTCTCACTCCAGGCCGACCTGCACTGGGTCTTGGGCTGTGGGGTGGGACTGGTAATCACCTGGAAATGTTTCTCTGGCACGGTGTGCCTGGAGCTCTCACCGGGCCATGGGGGGTGAGGGGCAGGGAATCCCTGGGAAATGTCTCTTGGGCACGGCGGGCCTGGAATTCTACACCCACTGAACTTTGATGCCCAGAGAATCAGGGAAATTCCCACTTGATCAGCAGGCTTTAGGTCAGAGGATCCGTTGAGGTGTTGGTGAGTGGGTCCTGAGGTTTCAGGCCAGTCACTGTTTTGAAGGGCGTGGGGGCAGGGATCCGGGTAGCGTGCATGGGAAGAAGCCAATGGCTCTCCCTCAGACTCACCACACTCTCACTGATCTGGGAAGCCTGGTGAGTCGTGCAAATTCCCACTCGCTGGGAGAGGTTGGCGTGGGATCCAGGAGGACGCTGGAGTCAGCCACTGTCTCAGGCCGGTCTCTGGCTGGGCGGCGTGTGCAGGATTGAGTAGGCTGCTGGCGTGGGTCTCGCTGTCTCGGGAGGTCTCAGGGGCTGGGCGGGCGCAGGCGGGATCAAGAGGATGGCGGAGTCGGCTGCACTGTCTCTGGCCAGTCTCTACATTTTTTTAAAAAAGAAAGAAATTAACATATATTAGCATAAAACTAAATCTTCACTTATGTGATCATGGTAAAAGTTCAAAATGTCCTACTTCCAACTAGGCCTGAAATTGTCCTTTAAACTGCCCTGAAATCCATGAGATTTGTGAAAAAAATATGGTTTGTACCATAGGACTAATACTCGTTAGTTAGCATAGATATACAAGTCAATGAATAGAGGTTTGTTCTAATAGTGTTTGAGACTGGATATCATGTCTGCATCTTGTACAATGAATAATCACTAAGATAACAATATGCAATGTATTAATTATTGAAAATGTACTAGTAATTGGTTGTTAAACTGTCTCATTGCTATTTGTTTCTCAGTAAAATTATTTTTTTTAAGAAAAAGGATTAGCACTCTTTGCTTTTTTATTGTAAAGCCTTTATCTCTGTTTTTTCTCCTTTCCACCATTTTCTCCTCCACTTCCATCTCTACTCGAACCTACCACCCTGTCTACACACACACACACACACACACACACACACACACACACACTATCCTCGTGTGCACTACAGCAATTGGTTGCAAAGTGCCTGGAGAGCATAAAATCATAGTCATAGCTGATTTATTTGCTACTTAGAATTTTCAGTCCAACGTGCTGTGAAATGCGTTATCTGGTAAGAACAAAGAGAATCCTATAGTCAGGGATAAGCAAAGCCCTAGCAAAGGTAGAAGTCATGTTCTAGCTGACAATTTGAAGAAGATAGCAGACACTGTTCTTAAAAGTGGGTCTCAGAAGAGAAACTACATGTCTCAAAAAAAAAAATCTCTTTGACCTCTAATTTGGTTAGCAGGAAGGATGCCTTATTTTACCAATAATAACACATTTCCTTCATTGAGATAAGTGGCCTCTGGTTTTATTTCCTTGCAAACTAGATTATAACCTAAAATGAAACACCTCACCCTATGATGTTTTCACAGAATGGAGTGGACAGCTGTGGTATTTTCCTGTCCAGTATTCATTACCTGTTACTCTGATAACAGGCAGTGGGTTTCTAGGATGGGGGCTCCCTCCATACCTGGGTCCAGGGTTAGGCCCAGGGTTCAAGCCTTGCCAGACAGTCCTACCTCATAAACAAAACTGGGATAAAGTGTTATGAAATGAAAATTATTGCAATTCTTTTATTCTAACCTCAGTGACCTGAAGGAGTTTATTCTTGAGCCAGATTCTCAAAGCTCTTCAAGTTCCTGAAGTAAGATGTGTTCTTTCGTTATCATTTCCATTCTATAGGCTAGTTTCTGATCTTTTCTTTCTCCCTTCCCTTCCCTTCCCTTAACTTCCCTCCTATTGTCTTGTCTTGTCTTTTTCTTCTTAACCCCTTTTTTTTGGGTCTCTGTTATCAGGAAAGAACATAGCAATTCTAGAGGTAGGTAAAGTTGGTTCTAAGATGTCAAGAAGACCAAATTATGGGACCAAAATCAGTTGTAATTTGCTAGTTTTGGATCTGGACTGTTCCTCCACAAGTTCATCCATTAAAGGTTTACTTTCAACTTGTCATTTACTGAGGAGTGGTAGGACCTTTGAGACCTAGGTTAGTAGGAAAGCTGGCAATCCAGGGCAGGCTCTTGAATTAGTGGGGGGCCCACCCCCTTTCTCTTTCTCTCTGCCTTCCCTGCCATGAACAGCACTCCCACCGTACTACACAGCCACAGGCTCAAAGCAACAGGACCAAGTGTTCATGGACTGAAGCCTCTAAAGCTGTGAGCCCAGACAAAGCTTTTCTTTTTATAAATAGATCTGTCTCATGTATTTGCAACAGTAATGGAAAGCTGACTAATGGTCCACAAGGAAAAACCTGTTTTTCCAACCTCTCATGCCTTTTTCACTGTCACCTTTCATTTGAGAAACCATAAATTCCCATCCCCCACCAGCAACTCCACAGACATTCAGTGTTGTTCTGTTCTCTGTTTCTCCCTGACAGATGGTTTCTGAAACATCATTGATCTTACCCATTGCTTATTTATTTAAATTTTTTTGTTTAATGTTTTTTGAGCACTAAAATTGTTTGCCATTATTTTAGGCACTTAGACCATAGGGAAATACATCTGGGGGGGAAAGACAATAATTAAATCAACAAATAACTTAATAAAATAATGGGGACAGTGGTGTGGAGTACAAATAATGACATGACAGAGATGCAGAAACTTCCTGAAGACTAAACATTTCACTTGAAACGTTCCTCACTTTTGGGAGTTGGCAAATGAAACAGCAAGTGAAAGATCCTTGCAGTCTGACAAGCACGGTGTGATATTATGCCTTAAGATAGAGGTCAGGAACATACACAGGGGCCAGGTCGTGTTGGCTTTGGTAAGAAGTTTGGATTTTATCCCCATGAAGGCATAAGAGAAGAATAATACAATTGATATGACACAATTTCTGTTTTTAAAAGATGAATGATTTTGGTGTGTCTGATTGACTTTAAAGCAGAAAGGCCTGATTAGAGGCCAAACAGTAGTTATCACAGGAAATAAAGGGATGGGGAAAGAGTTGGGATGGAGAGAACTGAAAGGAAATAGGACACGGAACTGCAGGTGCTGGAAAGTATGAGTGATGATGAGTCATTTGCCAAAATGAGGACAATTAAGCATTAAGGGTGTGATGGGGCAGGGAGAAATCAAAGGCTTTTTCCCAGTTATGCTCGATTGGAGACTACGCATTGCATATCCAAGTGCAACTGGTTGGACTCCGGCGGAACAGTCAGGACCAATAAAAGCCAGCCTTCACAGTTTTGGAGACGTCTCAGTGGCCCTCCCACAGGTTCATACATTAGAAGGTCGGTCCCAGTGTGGCGGTGGGAGAGTGGATCTTCAGAGCTGGGCCTAATGGGAGGTTCCTAGGTCCCAGACACACTCTCAGCAGGGAATGCTTATCCCTACAAGGGAGTTCCAATGGCTGCAAGTTTTTGTTTTCTGTTTCTCAGTTTCTTCTTAAGGCAGAGCCTGACCCCTGAGGCATGCGCCACTATTTGTGTTAGGATGTGATGTTTCCTCCTGCCTTCGCACTGCCACCTGCAATTGGGGCTCTTGTCAGAGGCGGTGCCATGCAACTTGGACTTTGAGCCTTTGCAATGACCAACCCAAGAGACCTTTTATAAAGTGAGCCTCAAGTATCTTGCTTTGGGAATGAAGATAGACTAATACACAAGTAGTTAAGGTGGTGAAATTAGGTGAAATAATCAAGGGGAAATGTAATGAGTGAAGAGACTAGCATTGTAGATGAAACACCAGCACACTTTATAGTGACAGCTTTAGCCATCACTAATAATTTAATTTATAATCTTCTCAAAGTTTATAACCAGTATCTTAAGCCAGATCTATGATGAGTTTACAGTCAAAAAGATTGTTTCATTTTTTAAAAAAAAAAGTTGAAATATTCCTAAAATGCAATTTTAGGGCTAGGGATAGTTCAGCAATCTAAGTGCCTGCCTGGCAAGCGAGAAGACCCCAGTCCAATGCCGGCCCCATGCTGTGCCTGCAGGGAAACCAGGTATGGTGGAATAGCCTGTAATCCCAACACTGGGGAAGATGAGACAGGAGGATTACTATGAGTCTGAACTGTGGAGCGAGGGAGGAAGGGAGGAGGGAGGAAGGGAGGGAGGGAGACAGAGACAAAGGGAGGGAGAGAGAGAGAATTTATGGTTAAATCTGACAGCTGAGATTGTAAGTGCTTTTTTGTTAGTTTTGCTGGTGGCAGTGAGGCTGGTCCAGAGCTGTACTCAGTGCACCCAAAATGTTTTCTGAGGATCTTTTATGGACCTATATGGTAACACGGAGATCAGAGCAAAACTTCTTTCACGTCCTTCAAGCCTCTGATCAAACATCACCTTTTGGATGAAATCTAGCCTTTACCATACTCTAGAAGAACTGCAGGCTATGGTCACCTCATCCTAAGTTCTCCCGATGCCTTTGGCCTGACATTCATCTAGATCATATGTCAAAACTAATGTATAAAATGTTTTACCTATTTTTTCCTCTGTTTTTTTCAAGTGTTCGCCTTTCTCTGCTAGTACATAACCTCCACAAGGGCAGCAACTTTGTGCGTTAGTATGTCCCACACATGAACTACTATTGCCTGAGATATGGCGACACTTGGTAAGTGTTCTTTAAATGAACAAATCAAATGTTAAAAGAGTAACACCAGGGACTGATATTCTAAATAGGCAGCAATCACCTGAAAAGACCCAAGTGAGTCGCTAGCCCAGCCCCCAAGAGGAAGAGACCCTGTCCCACATTCATGCCCACTCACTACATGACTCGCTTCACCATTTGGTCCCTGGCCTAATCAACTTTACCTGAGCAATGGTGCTTGTAATCCCATTGGTTGGCCATAGTTTTGTCCCACCCCACATCCACCCAAGTGAGACCCCTTCTTCTCTACCTTAGTCCCGCATGGTTTTGCCCTATAAAAATACCCGGAAAGAGGCAGCTTCCTGGGCAACCCACTCGGGCCCCGCTTTTGTCCCTGTTCGACAGAAGCTTTTCTTTCCAATAAAGTTTTATCCTCAAAAAAATAAATAAATGAACAAATCAACTAATGTTACAGAAGAGGTAGTTTTTACATGGTATTTATTTATTATTCATATAATTGTTGAACATCTAGATAATCTGATTTTTATTTGCTATCACAAGAAAACAATAGACATTTCAAAAATTAAATTTTAGACTCTCAGTATCTTGGAGAACTCAATTATATAATTACTCTTTTTCATTCTTTATTGTATTTTTACTTGGGATGCTAGGTTTATTTAGGGCCACATTTGCACACATTTATAGAATAGTTACTCTAAAAGATGAAAAGATAGCTCTCTTCAGTGAGACTCTGGCAAAAAATGCATTTGCTTTACTTGTTGAGCAGGAGGGTAACGTTAAACATGGAAGCTTTCAGCTGTGGCCCTGGAACAGTGCTACATGGGGTAGCCTTCGAAGGCTGCAGTCATGGACCTGCCCAGCTTTTCAGCGGTGCAAGCCTGGTTGAGATCTTCTGGCCTGTTTGCTTGACATTCATATTTATGCCTTGGAACTTCTTTCTGATGGCGTCCTGGGAGCCAGCATAGACCGTCTTACTCCTCAGAGGCGCCAGTTCTGGAGCTCACAAAAAGACCATCAGCTCTTCTTTCCTGAACTCCTCGGTCTTGAAGTGCAAGTCATACACAGCACAGTGCCAACCCTTGTCAGGAAGCATCCCCACAAGGTGCCTGAAGGGATCGGTGAGCATTAAACCACATCTCGAACCAAGATCTCTTTGCTTTCTGCAACAACAATGCACTTTTTGTCTGCACCGAGACAAAAATTGACAGCCTTCTTTCTTTTCTTGATTTCCTCTGGTGCAGAGCATTTCTGAAATTTCATATCATAAAAAATGTGACATACTCCATCAGTAGCTTGCATTCCGAAGGCCATCTTTACAGGGATGCAGAGTGTGCAGAGCAGCTCCCTTAAGAGAGCAGGACTTACAGAGCAAGCGCAGAGCCCTCGACAGTGTAGTTTCTAATTCTGGGGAAAGTTGATGTTTTCTCTGTATTTTAAATCATCACAGTGGTGGGCTGGAAACTAGGCTCAGTCTCCACCTCTACCTTCTAGAAACATTTTAATTCCACATTTTTTATTACAGATATTTGCAATCTTTTCCCAAGGGCAGGCAAGGCATCAATCCCTGACTTTGTCATGGGACTTGTTTTGACCAATGGAATGCGAGCAGTGTTTTGAGCAGAGATACTGCATAGTTAGTTGTGGTACCTTTTTGGGCTTTTGTCATGCGGCTGAGATGAACAACTCCAAGCCAGCCAGTGATCCTAGGATGAGAGGTGGAAACTTGAATTCATCTGTAGCCCAAGTAGAAGCTTTCTGGCCAGTGCACACAGCCCCCCGCAAAGGTAAATGTTTCTTGCTATGAGCTCCTAAGAGTAGGGAGTTGTTTGCTCCCCAAAATTGGGATATTATAAACTTGATTAACATGGTCACTAATAAAACTTTATATGAGTGACTTTCCAAGCTAAAATTAGAAACTGCTTTCTGTTACAATCAGAGTTAGAAGCTACTTCATGACTTGCCTAAAACCTCTTTGAAGGTTAGTGTTATGGTTTGTGTCTTGAAGTTCTACCAAATCCTTATGCGGTCATAGGATTTTTTCAGAGGTGGCTGAATCTGGATCAGTAGCACAATACTGGGATTAAAAGCGTGAATGCTACACCCACCCTGGACTGGGAAGCCTGTGTGTATAAGGGATAGAAAAAGGCTCTCTCGTCCATTGCCATCTACCACTGCTGTGAACTGTTGCCCTCTGCCATGTGCTGCTCTGCCTTGGAGCCAGCAGATGATAGGCTGAAACCTGTATAAACTACGAGCTGAACAAACAAACCTTTCCTCTTTTTACTTTGAGAGTCAGGTATTTTGTTTCCACAATGAGAAAAGTAACAGAGACAGCTAGTGCACTAAAAAGCCCACATGGAGTCTTATTTCCTAGAGGAACGCGATCTAAGCTGCAGTTCTAATGAAGGAAAAATGGCCTTGCAGTAAAAGACCCCAGGAGCAGAAGAAGGAAGTGAGCTTGAATTGAGTCACACCCCCAACCCCCACGACTCCCCCACCCCTGGAAGTCTAGTAATCCCCAGATGATCCTGTAGCCAGATGATCCAGAAGCTATAGAGTTGCTAAGATAGCTTTCTGCTCTAACACCAAATTCACCATTTTTGAGTGGAGCCAGAATAAAACTATGTAGCAATCGAAGAAAAGTGCCCATGGAGACAGCTTATTCTGCAGAATGGGTTGTGAGCATTTTTTTTTTTTTTTTCTGTGACAGAAAGGCCAAAGCAGACCATCATTTTTATTGGTAAGAATAAAATTTTGAAATAACAAATAATGAGAAAATAAACCTGTTGAAAGTTAATCTCATCTAATCTGACGCAGCACACGCATGGCTTAAGCTTCTGGCTTACTCTCTGCATTATTCACTGTTCTTAGAGCTGCTTCTGAGAGTAATGGACTCTCCTCACTCCTCTCCTCACCCCTGCTTACGTCCAATATCCCATGAACAGCAGTGAGCTGTAGAAATGATTGCCCTCTGGAAGCCAAACGCTATGGAAATAATTCCTTTTTAGTTGTTTTTTTTTTTTTTTTTTAAACTCCTCTTTAAGAAAGATGATCTGTCTCAGTAACGTCTGGTCCTTCCCTAATCGCTCTCTCCAGTCTGCCTTCACCCAGCAATCTGCTTCAGCAATCTGCGGTCCACTAAGCAGCCCTGTCATCTCGCGAGGCAGGGCGAATCATCAATGGCATCTCACTTCAACAAATTAGCCCCAGTGTTTACTCTGCAAGTCCTGGGGGTGAGCGGGCTGAGCTTTCTTGTTTTTCAAGAAATTCCCAGGATTCTAATGTTTTTTTTTTCCAAGTGGGAGGGTTTTGATTCAGTGCATTTTACTTCTCTGGGTTAGCATACGTTATTCTATGTGATCTACTGAACACTTGAAAACACACTCAGAAATATTCACACACACACACACACACACACACACACACACACACGGGTGCTAGTAAAGAAGGCAGTGTGCTACAGGAGAAGCTGATCTGAATGCTTGACAACCTTGCCACTTGCATTTCAGCTCTGTTTCAGGTAACTCCATCATTAACTGGTGACTCTTTCTCCCCGAGATTCTTTCAGCGCAAAATTAAGAACGAAGGGGTTGGTTTTGGTATTCCTAATATTACTCCACCTCTAACATTGTGCAGCCTTTGACTTCTCATTGATGGCCAGACAGCGATGAATTTTCTTAGGAAGATGGTAGGAAACTAGTGCGAATGAATCCAATGATGAGCTTTAACCCTAGGCAGGCACTGTCACATTGTTCACCCTTGCCTGCATGCTGACACAGTTTACTAACACAGCTACGAACTATGATACAACCGTGTCTAGGATGCCCCTACTGTATTTTAGGTACTGGTCTTCATGCAGACCCTGAATGGTGTGCTGTTAGTACTGGAGGAGCTTCTGTGAGAGGGCCAAGGCTGAGGGAGTACTATAGAAAAACACTGTAATTAAGGGTGACCCGAATAACTTCCTGAGATTCCTGTTAGGCCCATGAGTCAATGTATAGGAAGAACAAGCATATTAATCACAAAATGCTGATCTGCTCAATGTCTAATTATACTGTCACTTTTGCTCCCCACACCCCAGGCCTGATATGGTTTTTCCCTCTGAAGTCACAGGGCTCTGTTTTCAGACCAATTTCTAGTTGATCTGTGTATTTTCTGTGTGACATGTCTCTTTCACATGACAGTTCAAAATTGCCCAGAGAAACACCAAAAGCTCCCTACAGCACAAATCAACAACCCAGAGACCACACAAACCCTTTCTTTCTTCCTTTCCCTAGAGCCTCCTGTTGAATTCCCAGCCATCTCTCAAGGTTAACCTCAAATCCTTCCTCCTCCAAGAAGTCTTTCTTGATCCCTTTCCCATCAGACTTAATCCCTCCATGCCTTGTACCCCCAAGCACTTTGTACCTTTATTATTTTAGCACTTACTTACCAGAGTCTGTCTTACATTAAGGTTGTTTTTGTATATGTTTTTCCTATGACATTTTGAGCTTCTGGAGGGCAGAAATGTCTTTTATCCCCATTGTCTGTAGCATTCAGTAACATGCCCTACACAAGGGTAGGCGCATAAAATTTCCATAAATTGTGAAGGCATAAAGTGAATGAGGTGGGAGCCATGGCTTTTTTATTCTTCCATTTTTCATTTTTTATTTTAAAATACTTTTTAATATAGTGAAATGCTTAAATTTGTCGGGTCATTTATAAACACACTAACACAAAAATAGTAAGGTATGAAATCAATTAGTCTTGAAATTCATTCATATTGCCATTAAAATAAACTTAATTTATTTAATCAATGTCAAGAATGAAATTTGCCAGCAAAATTCATTTAGAAATAAATGCTTATTTCATTCACCTAATGAATTCATTTATAACAAGTCTCCACACACTTTAATTTGGAAGGAATGCATACTTTTAATGAAACACTCAGTGTATTTAATTAATCATTTACAACAAGCTGTAAAAGACATGAAAAGCCATCTTTCCACTTATGTGACTTTCCTAGGATAACAAATTTTTTCAGTCCTACTCAAAGCAAAACTACACTAATTCCTGTTATAGTATTTTTACACTTGTCAATTTCAGGACCTCATGCCTTCCCCAATGAAGTTACTCAAAGGATTTTGGTCTTGATCTCAATCTATCTCTCTGCTCCTCATATTGTTAGTATCCAAAGGACAAAACTCTGCTATAGAGAGGGAGATTTTCAAGGAGAGAACGGCATGAAATCTGGGTTGACTAGAGAGGTACAAGATGTGAAGGAGGAATGGCAGCCTGAGGTGAAGAGGAGTGTAGCACAGGTAGCTCGGAGTGGGGCCCGGCTCTTCACCTTTCCAAGAAGACAGCAAACATAGTGTTGCTTTCTCCAAAATGTTACTTTGCCACCAAGTACAGTATACACAAGCTAACAGAACTCTGGATCTTTCCTATTGACTCCCGTTTTAGCTGTTAATTGTGAGAAAGCCTTCATTTGTGATAGCTCTTTATAGTAGTCTTTCTAAATAGTTGGAAAATAATACCTGAATGATTTCCTCATTGTCTCTCTTAAACTTACACCTTATACTGTGAATACTAATTAAACAACAAACACACCACGCAAGAACTCTATTTCACAAAGAATCCCTATGTACTTGGCCCTCCCTAAAG
This sequence comes from Ctenomys sociabilis, assembly GCA_004027165.1. Taxonomy (NCBI): domain Eukaryota; kingdom Metazoa; phylum Chordata; class Mammalia; order Rodentia; family Ctenomyidae; genus Ctenomys; species Ctenomys sociabilis. Next base: position 10,999 of record PVKA01005136.1, on the reverse strand, counting down.
AAAAGGAAAGGAGGGCTAGAGAGATAGATTGGCTAAGTGCCCACCTACCTGGCAAACACAAGGACCCATGTTTGATCCTCAATATTGCATGTGGTGCCAGCCCCGGAACCCCAGTGCACAAGGTCATCCAGTAAAACCAAGCATGGTGGTGCATGTCTGTAATCCTAGTCCTGGGGAGGCTGAAACAGGAGAATCACTAAGAGTCCAAGCTGCACAGTGAGACCCTATACCAAAATAAATAAATAAATAAAAGACTTTTTAAAAGGAAAGAAAAGAAAACCATGAACAATGATACAAAGCATAGACTGTCATGACACCACTGATTATGACAGGCACTAAACATTAATTAAAATTAAATGAAGGTAAACACACAGTTCCACACTCACATAGCCCACATTTCAGGGGTCCATGTGCTACTTCTGTCAGCTGGTTCCTCCCTGAGCAGGGCAGCTGTGAACACTTCAGGCAGCAGAGAAAGTTCTGTTGCACAGTTTTCTGTTGCACAACATTTGGCAAATACTTTTCTGCCTCAGTTTCCTCATCTGCCAATGGGAATAACGAAAGCATGTTTCTTACAGAACTGCTACAAACATTAATATGAATTAATATGTGTAAAGAACTTAGCAGTGTGTACGGCACGTAGTAAGCTCTACAAAGCATGAAACAACATACTTTGCACCTTTGAACTATAACAGTTGAGTTATAACATGCATAAAAGAGGCGGGGTGGAGGATCCATTCTTATTGTTTCTCACCAGCTGAGGTCCTGTCCCACCTCTTCCCTCAGCCTCTCCTCATGTTTGTTTTGTTCAGCTGGGAAGACCACCAAGCAGGAGCTCTTTTCTATTGCACAGTGAGTACTTGATAAATATTTATAGTAGAAATAATAATGATGTATATGGAAAAGAATCACTCCATCATCTTGGAATTGCAGTGATTGCCAAGAAGTAGATGACTTCAAGCAACTCGGCTGTGCTCCATGGAAGATTAGGAAAGGAAGTGAAAAACTCAACTTGTTTGGGGATTTATGATGAGAAATAGTTCTAGTAACCAAAGTCACTTGGATCCAACCCAGACTGGTAATCCCACTTGGATACATATTTGGGTGTTTTATCATAAATACAAAAGAAAAAAAAAAAAAACCTTCGTTGCTTGAGATGCTCAATGTGTTTTTGTTGAATGGAATGTGTGTTGTTGAATGGAATTCTTCCTCACCTCCCACCCCATCACCATGGGGTGATGGACAGATTGGGAGCAGAAACACTGATGTCATTAGGGTAAGCACTTCATTATGAATAGAACTGAATTTCTTTTTGCCTAAGAAAGTACTTTGGGTACCCATGCACACTATAAAACAGGCCAATGACAAGCACAGTCTTCATTACCAAACAATTAATTTTCCTTGTACTATATCTTATAGCAATATTTTCCTCTATTCTACCACTTCTTACTCTTCTTCTTTTTTTTTCTTTCTTTCTCCTAAGTCCTTGTAAAACATCTTTGCTTCAGGAGGATTTATCTCTTTGCCCCAGCTGGTCATACTCATCTTCCCTTCTGAAATTTTCAGGCCATTGTACATACATAAAGATTATTGTTCTACATAACAGCTGTCTGCCTACATGGTTATTTCTTCCAGCTTCCTAAAGTCTTCACGTCTATGCCTCTATCATTATATTTTAATCCCAGAAACACTTGCTCAGTGTCTCAGACTGCTAGATGCCCATTCCGTTATCACTTCTTCCTTTTGTTTAAAACAGAGGTCTGATTTCTAGTGATGTCTATATCTAAATTATACAAGACAAATTTAATTGCTGGAAAAATTATCAAATTCTTCGACTGGCAGATGTGGTTATTTGCCTAAAGGCATAACCAGTGAGATAGCTAAAGATGCATAGTACAGGACTTCCTTTAAGTCTCCATGAGAGGGAAGAGCCACACAGCATTCCTTCCTTCCTCACTCACTGCTGCTTGAAACACAGTTAGAATGGCTGGAGCTCTGGCAACCACATTGGATCATGGGGTATAATTCAAATGCTGAGATGGGAACATCAGCACAGTTAGAAGCCTAGCTCTATAAATTCTCCATGAAATCACCATTTCAACCTAGAATTTCATGCTTCAGGGCTCATCTCACTTGAGAAATATTCTTTTATCTTGTCTAAACCACCACTTGTCATTGTTTTTTTCTCCATTATATATCACTGAACTTAATCATAAAGCATAATTCAATAGTTACTATTATTGATTTTGCTGGTATAGATTTAGCTGATTATAGCTCCTTTCAACTTTATAATTTTTATTTTTAATTGATGGAGCTCTTTTTCACAGTACTTTTAGGTTCACAGTACATTGACACACACCTGTAATAATTGAGTAGAAGTCAGAGTTCTTATATGGCCACCACGCTCAGCCTACACACACACACACACACACACACACACACACACACGCCCTATAAATCCAGCTACCCCCGTATCAGCATCATGCACTACAATTGACAAGGCAACACTGATATCTTATCATCAGCCTAAGCCTGTAGTGCACATTATGGTCCATGCTTTGTGCTGTGTATTTTATGGATTTCATAGATGATGGTGGGCATTGATCTTTATTGTATCACACAAAAATATTTTACTGCCCAGAAACCAATTGTGCTACACTGACTCCTCCTTCCCTCTCTACAAGCCTTTGGCAACCCCTGATCTTTTTACTACCTATATGTTTTTGCCTTTTCTAGAATGGCTTTATAGTTATAATTATTCACTACCTAACTTTTTCAGATCATCTTTCACTTATCATGCCTTTACATGCTCTCCATATTATTTTAGTTCATTTCTATCCAATGAATGCCTATCTATTTATGGATGTTGCTTGGTTTGTCTGTTTATCTATTGAAAGAAATCTTGTGTTTCCAAGTTTGGAAAGCTATAAAGAAAGCTCCTATAAGCTTCTGTGTACATTTTTTTTCGGTGAAACAAGTTGCTGCGGTGGCTGAGACAGGAGGATCACTACAAATCTGAACTGCATAGCAAGATCCTGTCCAAATAAGTAGATAAAAAATTTTAAATGTGTTTAGTTCTAGAAGAAATTTCCAGAAACCTCTTTGAGAGTGGCTGTGCTATTTTGGACCTCTACAAGCAGTGAATGAGAATACCTGTTGTTGTACATGTGGTCAGTACTTGGTGTTTTCTATATTTTGATTCTCAGTATTTAATAGATGTGTAATGTTGCTTTAATTTGTCATCCTCTAATAACAAATGATGATGAACACCTTTTTATGATCATGGAAAATAATCATTTCCTTGAGGGCGGGCCAAATAGCTCAGCGGATTAAAGCGACTGCAGGCAGGCACGGGAGATGGTGATTGAGACTGGGCTTGTGCCTGTAATTGCAGCTCTTGTGATCAGTTTGCATCTTGGAACACGAGGCTGTAAACAGGTGGATCACTATGAGTTCTGTCTAGTAGTGAAATCCTGAATGCCCTGTATACCCTTCCCTAAAATATAGAAAGAAAAAATCATTTCTTCCTACAATGTTGCATTTTTTAAAAAAGATTGGAATTATTACCACTTCTGTTTAGAAGCAGAGGACACAGAGATCCAAAACTTTTCCTGATTGGTCTCCAGTCCTTATAGGTACAGGACGATGCATCATAAGTAGCATTATCTAACCAAGCGTAAGTGATACATGGATAAAGACTTCCAGTGCTGAACTCTCCAGCACTGCTCCCTCTTGATGGGAACCAACAAGATTTCTCCATGCTCTGAGGATTGACTCTGTCTGGCCATATCTTTGTGATATTAAAGAAGGGGACATTTGGTGACTTGATGCCTGAAATGAAAGAGCAGCACAATCTATGTTGCTCCTGAAAGTGCATCACACTGGCAGAGGTCTCTTGCTCAATTTTAGGCAACCTTTATTGTCCTTTATCTGAGAAACAAAGACAGAAAATCTTTTCAGACAAGACAAAGAAAACCCAACTAAACAAACAATGCCCTCAACACACACACACACACACACACCAACACACACACACACACACACACACACACACACACACACACACATACACAGACAGAGAGAGAACAAATTATCCCAAGTCCTTCAAGTAGGAAGCATCATTTTGCATACTCACAAGATTCCTCGAGTATTTTGGAGAGCAACTTTCTAGAAAAGTTTTATTTCCTGTACACATTTCAACTGTGAATGTTAAAACTGTCTTTCAGAAAAACTGCATGCCTTAAATATTATGCTCAGTACTGAAATCTGAATGCCTTCGTTACTAAGCATCTCTGATTCTGTTCTTTGAGCCTAGCATAGTTCATCACAAAAAAACCTGACAAATACAAAAGAAAAAAGTGAATATCTTCAAATTAACTAAGTTATGGTATAAATAATTCCATGCGTATGTATAATGAAAATCAAACTCCTCAGTAAAGGAAATCAGAAAAGAAACTTTTGAAATAAACAACTCTGAAGAATGTTGTGTTCCATAGAGAATAATTTTTTCCAGACCTTTAAGTTAGACTATTTTGTCATCTAGTAGTTTTGGGTTTGTAATTTAAGGATACGCAGAGTAGAAACTATGCCCATGTGAGATGCACATAATTACTAGAGGAAGTGAAATTTGGACAGTGGCTGGAGGGGAGTCTTTTGGAGGTTCACTGGTTTCTGGCTTACTGAACAGAGTTTTGGTCCATGCATATATTTTTGCATTGTTCAGAGCCAGTCGTTCAGTTTTCTTTTTATGTCCTTGATATGTCAAAGTGTTCAGTAATTCAGGATTGACAAAATAGAAAAGCAAAAGTGGCTCTCAGAACCAAAGTCTTAAAGAAAGAAAAGCTAAAGTATGAAGGGAAAAGGAAAAAAAATTAAAATAAAAAAAGGAAAAAGGAAAAATGTAGAGTGAAAATGCTCTCTTTCACATGACTTGGAGCCTCAGTGACTCCTCTGTGATGATAAAGTTACTCATGGTCCCTGGCCTTTGCCCACCCTCACAATGAGTTTCCAGACTCAGGTCAAGAAAGTCCTGGTTTTCTACTTTTCTTGGAAGAGTATGTCAGTCTACATCTACAAATATCCATGATTCAAGATAACCAGAGGCCAATTGTTTTTTCAGTGTTCTATGCTCTGCTGGAACATGTAACCACATTCTTGCTGGATATACTTAATAGTTAAAAGGCTCTGGCCTGATTGGAAAAACATCAATCTTAACGTAGTTTAACAAGAAGCCAAGAGTTACATAGACCCAGGATTGTAAGAGTGGCTCTGTGAGATCACAATGAACCCAAACTGTCTTCTTGTCAACCCTACCATGGTGACTTTGATCCTCACACTCACCGCCTTAAGTCCCCAAATTGACTGCCACAGTGCCAAGCATTGTATTCCTTCACAACTGTATCAAAGACAGGAAGGAAGGGCAGCGGGGTGGGGGAATCTCTCCCCCTACATCTCTTTTCATGTATCAAAAAAGGAAAATATTCCCTAGAATTCCTCAACCCAGAAGTAATCAGAACTTTACCACACAGCCCACTCTGTGGAAGAGCAAAAGCTGAAAATCTAGATACCTATTTGGAATTTTAAGTTTTTATGGGAATCAGGCTACTCATGGGAAGAAAGGGTAAGAAAATGGGACTATGGAGACAATAGTCTTTACTATTGCCATGAATTAAAAGAAGAGCTGGGTACCAAGAGGACAGAGCTTCCCTAAAGTCCAGATATTTAGGGCTATAGCATGCCACACAACCAAGTAACTCAGTCTTGCAAAGTCAACCACTACAGTGCAAAAAGCCCTCAATCCCTGACCTGATAAATTCTGTACTCCAATCTTTTTTTTTTTTTTTTTTTTTTTTTTTTTTTTTTTTTTTTTTTTTTTTTTTTTTTTTTTTTTTTTTTTTTTTTTTTTTTTTTTTTTGTGCAGGGTCTCACTATGCATGCAGCCCACATTCATAGTGATCTTCCTGCTCTTTGCCTCCCATGTGCTGGGATTACAGGCGCGTGCCACCACACCCGGGTTGCATTGCCGGCTCAGCGCACCCGAAGGCAGGGCCGCTGCAGCTTGGGGAATCAAGGATCGAATGCTGGTCCCTGTACTTACCTAAGCAAGTGCTTAGTCCGCTGAGCTATACCGCTGGCCCTGTACTCCAATCTTCATGTGAAAATCCTAACATAGGTTATGAGCTGCAAGACTAACTCTTTTTATCCTGAGGCGGATCTTGCTATCCTTCTCACTGCCTGTCTCCCATAGTTTGGTTTCTTATTTCCTCTGGTCCCAGATGGGATTCACTCAGTAAAATTTAGTTCTATTTGAGTCCCTGGAGTCCAAATGATTTCACCAAATCACGAGAGTAGAATAATCTCTCAAAATTTCCCATGGAGTGATAGAGGGTGAGAACCCACTCAGCCCCATAAAATCTGCCATCCCCTTTTCCAGGACCTTCAATCATTACCACGCTCAGAGTACTGCAGCTCAAAAACACATTTTATTTTTATGCTAAAAATAAAAGGCATATTGTGAAAAGACCAGTCCTTCTGAACAGGATTCACCCTAGCTCAAGAGTCTTTGCTAATAAAAGCCATGTCTTACCTTGTAGAAACTCTCCAATTTCTTTTTCAATACATCTTCAACAATGTATTGGTTGAGAATTTTAAATTCCTCTCATGCTAAGAATGCAAATATGCTTTCCTCTCATAAAATGATCTTCCCTTAATAAAAGAACAGAGAACTCACCCACAAAAGACAATACTTAGTTTGGGTTCAACTTGAAGTACTGAAAATATTTATGTTATCTTTGCTTTCAATAGGAGTTGCTCTGTGGGATCAAATCTCTGTTTGTCAGGCCTAATGTCCCCACCTCCTATTTAGCCAGAGTCAGATGTAACAAAGAAAAGGAAAAGGAAAATAAAGAGAGAAAGTCAAACTTATCGCACCTGGTCCATTATGTAATCTCCCATGCTGGATCATGAGGTGAGAAATCCTTTTTGCCCTTTCCTCTACTTGTGATCAGTTTACGTCTTGGAACATGAGACTTCATTTCCTTGTATCTTTTTTTGTTCTAGCTCACATAACTACAAATGCTAGTCAGGGTCATGAAATTATCTAATCCTTCCTCAAATCCAACTCTATCTACCTCAACAGCCCTCTTGAGATAGTGAATGCCCCTATGCTGATTAAGTTGAATAAAGTAAGTTGATGTGAATTTCTTTTTCTCTTTTTCATTTGTAATTTATATCTTCCAATTGCAAGGACTGTGATTTTCTCCTATTTGGAAGGACCTCAGAACTAAATGCATTTCCCACCCCACCCCCTCTTATTCTCTGGATGTCCCCCTTTGACTTTGGCCAAATGAATTTGAGAATTTTGTTGGTCCAACATTAGCTGAGAAATATACTCTGAGTGGACATGAGCAGAGAAAAACAAATATGGACAAGAGTATAGTAGAGATCCAAAGGTATTATCTAGACCAGTCTTCCTTGGGATGTGTTTCCATGTACCCTATGAGGCAGAAGTCTGTTGTCAGATGTATGGAGTATATTGCATATCACATCTGAAGGTGTTCACAAATGAGTTACAGCCTCAGAGAGCTCAATAGTCAACAGAAGACTTCTGGTAGTGCATATAATGCAGTGTTTCCCAGACTCTTTTGGTCTCAGACTACCTGTAAACTTCTTGAGGAAACCACCTTTGACAAATACAATTCAGACAATTTAGAATAATTTGGAATGGTTTTATTTTCTTTTCTATAAGTAATTTATTCATTACTCACTGCCCTGAACTTCTTCATACTTAGGCCTAGAGACAGTTTCTAATACAGGAAAGAGCACAGTATCTGGAATAATAAAATCTTGGTACTGGCATCAGTCAAAGGATGCAACTACTCTGCAGTGGAATTTCTTGGATTTTTGACATAAGGGCAATATCTTACTATACACTGGGCTTCCTAAGAGGATTAAATAAAGAAAGAAAACAAAATATTCTGAGGGAAATGTATAACATAAGACAATTTTAAAAAGAATCATTCTATTTGTTTCACACTTAGAATATGTTGTTAAGGGATTTAGAATTTACATAATTTTCCACCATTAATGAAGATTATATTACTGCATGAACAAATAAACCTCAAATCACAGACATGGTGCATTTTAGAAATTGCTGTTCAGGTATTTCTCTTGAGCATTTCCCCTTAAACCAGAAACTCAGGGGCCTAGATCCTTTCTGTACTGTACTGTGGCACCCAGCTCATCTTGCTACTATCCATCCAGAAGACAGCAGGGGAAGCCAGCGTTCATGTGGCAGCATGTGAGGTGACTTGGTGCCTGTTAGTGGTGCACCCCATTCTGCTCCCATTTAATTGATCAGAATCAGTCCTGTAACCCCTTCTCAATTCAAAGGCCTTGAAAATATGGTATCTGTGTACCCCAAGAGGAAAGGAAAATAGCTATATAAACACGGAACATTGTCTCAGACACAGGCCAAATTCCCAGCCAGGCTACAAGCCCTGCTGTTTCTAAACTTTGAGATGTAGATCCCAGTCAATGTTGATCCTTATAACGTAACAATTTAAGCAAATTTTTTTCCCACTGACAATAACCTCGGTCATTTAGCATTTGCGACAAAGAATTTCCAAGTCACTGTGCACAATTACAAGGAGAAGAGGAAGATATTCTTGTGGAAATGCAGCCTGATGAGGGAGAAAGAACTCACATAAATATATCCTAACACCAACTGTAGACTCTGCCAAATGCTTCAAACCAACTGCAGCTGTGAAGAAGAAACATAAATCTGTAGAGAGTGAGAAAGGCAATAAAGGAACTGGATGAGCTGGATGTCTGAATTAATTGGAGCCAGGAGGAGATCATCGGAGAAGGATAAACTTTATACAGTATTTTTCAACAGCCTATAATTTTCCTAATTGTAAAAGACACAAACTTCAGGAAAGATGGAAAAATATAAAACATGGTTACAAATCATTCATAATCCCAGTACTCATCCAGCCCATGTACCTTTTCCTTGTTTAGATAATTTTAATCTATTATTATGTGAATTCTTCTGATTGTTTTTTAAGCATGTATTCTTGCACCAAAAATCACATTCTTTATGTTTTGTGGTTCATTTTCTTAAACACACACACACACACACACACACACACACACACACACATGCACACAAAACTCATCAACATAGTATAGATATTTGGGGGGCTTGCAGGTTAGCTCAGTTGTTTAAAGCACCTGCTTGGGCAAACAAACTCAGTCAGGCAGAGGGGACAGTGGTTCAATCCCCAGCTCCACATGTCCTGCCAAGCCTGCCCTTAAGGCACCCTGAACCAGCTGCCCCCCTAAAAAAAAAATCCTTCTGAAGTCTAAATGTTTTCCAATGGTCAGTAGAAAACTTCTAAATGGCTGCACTGTCACCATGATTGGTTACAAATTATTTTGGACTTTTCACTCATAAAAAATTGTGCGTTGAACATCACCTTTAGTCCTTCCTTATACATTCATCTGGTTAGTTTGCCCTTCAAAAGTTATGACCATGGGGACAAACATTTGTTAAACTTTATGATGTGTCTACTCTGAATTAACTTACCTTATGTTCAATGCCTCATTTAATCAGAACATACATTATGCCAATACTGTTGCTTCTGTGTTTATTTTGCAAGCAAGGAAGGAAACAATGATTCAGCAAAGTTAAATAGTTTTCCCGATATGCCACAGTTAGTAAATGGAAGAGCTGGGATTTGAACTTGGACTGCCTGACTTCAGAGTCCAAGCTCCATCTTTATAAGAACATTCTGCCCCGAGAGCCCACTTAAATTCTCACTAGCAGATTAACCTCCATAGGAAGTTGAAAGAATAATGGATATGACCTGGGAAGGGGTATGTACAATCAGAAGGAAAGGCTCATGTTATGGCTTAAAGAAAAGAAAGGGAAAAGTTTTATGAGGGACAATAACTTTTGCGAGGAAGAAATAAAAAAATGAGCTACTATGTCCAGGGAGTCAATCATTTCAAATGACAGCCTCCAAGCCAAAATTCAAGAGTATTTAGAAATTGCTTAAAGAGACAATGTAAGTGCTTGCCCAGTCCTACAAAGGGGAGAGATGTAAAAAACAATGCTTGATAGAGATGTACTTCGCTTCATTCTGTGCTTTGGAAAAACAGTCTTTGGCTTATGGCGTAAGATAAGATCCAAGTTTCAGAGGGCTTTTTGGAGACCCTTTGTCATAACTCTTTTCCAGGCTGACTGTTCTCTGTGGGAATGCTGGGGAATGCTGTTCTCTTCACAGTAGCTGTAGAATTTGAAGGGAGCCTGAAAGCCATGACCTTGGATTCTGCTTCTATTTCCAGCCTCTGTGCACTCTCTTTTCTAAGTTTATTCAAATTCTGGATGAAATCAGGAATAGAAGTGACTGAAGGCCGGGGACAAGAATGTGGATGAGAGATGAATCAGGGCGAAACACAGGAAGGCATGCAGGAGCTTACATTCATTGCCTTTGGGCTACCTGGGTTTAAATATTGGCCATAACACTTAGCCATGGTCAAACTGTGTATTTGCTCCATGCCACAGGTCCCTCGTTTTCTTTTTTTATTTGTTTGTTTCGTTTGGTGGAACCAGGAATTGAACTCAGGCCCTGGCACTTGCCAGGGAAGCATTTACTCCACTGAGAAATCTCCCCAGCCCCAGGGTCCTCCTTTGTAAAATGGGTTAATAATATCAACTTCAAAAAAGAGTAAATGAATTAAAATAAGCCGTCATTGTTGACTGCTATCTTCACAAAGTAAAAGGTGATAGCTTGACAATTTTTTTTCCATTTATTTTTATTTTATTAAAATACAAATGTCAATCAGACAGTTTCAAGACACCTTAACCATACAGAGTCGATGAATTAATACATTGCAAACTGTTTTCATAACGTTTTGGTATTGTACAAGGTGCATACATGATATTATATTTACAGATATTATTTCAGCAGATATCTCTTATCAGTGAATTAAGAGT
>PVKA01005135.1:0-93054 GCA_004027165.1 Ctenomys sociabilis | reverse complement strand
GCAGTGGCTGTGGGGCTGAGGGCCTCGGGGGTCGGAGGTGAGCTGCTTTCTCTCCACAGTCCTGAAGCTATGTGAGGGGCCTGAAGAGCTGTAAGACAAGTCCTAATTTGCTAGGAAGGGCTTGGTACCTGCGGGGCCTCTCTCCTCGCTCTTCTGTATTTACAGATGCAGAGCTGAGGTTGGACAGGGATTGGGAATAGGGTGGAGAGTTGGGTGGAGGCAAATACCCAGGGCCACAGAGCTGGTTCTGAGGACAGACTCCCCCAGTCATAAGCTCAGAGCTGCAGAGCGCTCAGTGTCCAGCCTGGTGCTCCTTAGACTTGGGGAATAAATGTGAATGTCTGAAAGGAAGCACACAGAGAACCTCAGGGTTCTGTAATATGCTTAGGCTTTGCGCTTTTCATTCTTGTATAACCATAACCCCAAACACACTAATAAAGGAATATGAGCAAGGGTGATCAAAATTCTCACTGACAACATCCAGTTGAAAGCCTCCTTCACTGAAACAGAATCCCACAGTTATCAAAGAGGGGTGGAGAGTCTGCGGAGAACCAGGGCCATCCTGGCAACACCCACCTGACATCTTTCCCCGTCTCTTAAAGGAAAACCTGGGACAGTGTGATGTCGGGGGAGGGAAGAGGACCAGGGTCAGGTCACACAGAAGTTGCAGGAAGCCTTACACTTAGCTGCTTTTCAGCAGCCTGCATGGCCTCGTGGGGCGCACTGTCCCCCAGCACAGTTTGGCAGACAGCATTTCCACCTTGGGCAGGGCCACCCCTCCCTCCTCTGCAGACTTCTAATGTTGAGGCAGTCCCTGCTACCTGCAGATGGGAATCTTTCTGGACACAGCCCCACCTGTCTTTGAACCTGCTTTGAGCGGAGACCAGATTGTGAATGCATGAGTCAAACACACACCATAGGGGTCTCAAGCACAGAATTGCAGCTCCAATTGCAAACAGTGGTGAGGGGAGGCCTCACTGATGAGGTGACAAAACGGGAAGGGCGTGCTGGAAGAGGGTGGGAATGAGCCTCAGCAATGTTCAGCCTGGGAAATCCTGCCTCCTTCCAGCCTGGTCCAAATGTCCCTTCTTTCGGGAAGTTCCCGCAGCTGCTCTGCTGCACCCTGGCTCCCACACATTTCCTGGGGTCTCCATCACCCTGCACCCAGTCAGGCTTGTGTTTTCTTTCCTGCAGGATGTAACCCTCCTTTAGGTGGACCCCACGTCTTCTCCAACTACAGCACCAGTCCCCAAAGGCTGTTTTTCATAGTATCCGGCCTCAGCGGGTGTCCTACAGGTGGCACTGGAGCACTACAGATGGGCACTGGGTGAAGGAAGGGCTGGGGATTGCCTGTCCTCAGTAGGAGGACTCCTGACGGCAGGAAGCTCCCCAGGCTAGCTGTCTAACCAGCCCTGTCCTGTGCCTGGCCCCAGATGCTCCAATGCTTGAATGACTATTGATGCGGCTCCATGACTCCTGCTCTCCGTCCTGGGCCAGGAGGCGGCGCTGGAGGCACAGACGGCACCGCCATGCTCCAAGAGCCTGCTTGGACTTGCCACATGATGACAGAGCTGTTGGTGTGAGTCCTGGGAAAACAGAGCACCACACCTGCAGGCTCCATTAGCCAAAGCAGTCGTAGGTGAGCTCAGGTGCACCCACCTCTCCTTGTATGCCAGGAGGGAAGTGGTGGGGGCGCAAACAGCTTCTCAAAGTGACTTTGAGAAGTCACCGTGAGAGGCTGAGTAGGGAAATGACATGCCATGGTCTCTGGTCCATGGGCCCCTGTTAAGCCAGACTTCCTCTTGCCTGTCCCGTTTGGACTGCAAGAGCCAGGCCTGGTTCCTTCCTATGAACGCTGCCTCGCTCAGTTTTGCACAGCTGGGCCAGCCTCTTGGATGCAGGAGGATGGGTGCCTCTCACTGGATGCAAAGTCCTGCGGGTTTGCGCTGGCAGTAGCTGAAAGCGAGGAGGGGATTCAGGGGCTGCCAGGGTGACTGTGTTCTTTGGATTCCACTGGCTGGTTCTGCCCAGACGCCATTTCTACTGTGCTGCTTCCCCCCAGGAAAGGGTCCTCCTGTTGTTTCTCTCTTCCAGCTATGCACAGCCAGTTGGGACAATCAGAGAGCCTACCTGCAGGCATGTAGAGCTTCACATAGAGGCTCCCCAGGTTCCAAGTGGTCCGGCCAGGAGGAGGGCACTCACGGGATGTAGCCTGCAGCGCCACCTGGTTCTCCCGCTCAGGGTGCATGTGTACTAACTGACCATCCAGCAGCACAGGTGGGGCACCTGGTACCAACTCCATATGCATGGGTCCCTAGACTTTTCACCAAGGGTGCTGCTGCCACCTGGAAGGAGCCAGAGGACGTTGGGCTGAACCAAGGAGGCTGAGCCTGAGAGCTGGACAGCAAGAGGCCCACTCCAGTGGGCAGCAAGAGCAAGGTGAGCTGGCGGCCCAAGAGCCCAGTCCCACAGGCTGACTGTGGGCTCTTGGGAGGTGGTAAAGCAGCATTCAAGGCGTGTGTGTGTGTGTGTGTGTGTGTGTGTGTGTGTGTGTGTGTTTGTGTGGTGAGTTGGCTTGGGCTCAAATCTCACGTTACTTCCTGTTTGTTGATCCCTGTTTTTCTCCACAAGTCTTGGTTTTCTTATCTGTGTAATGGGTTTCCCTCACTGGATTATGGATGAATGAAATGGGCAGGCGTGGCCACTTCCTGAGTGGTGGAAATTACCATTGCTTGGCTGTCTAGCTTAGCTCTAATGGCATTAGCGCTCAGTCTTTGCCTTCACTTCCATTCATAGCTTCATTCTTGTTCCCTGTGCCAGCTGTCCACAGGGGATATGGAACCTTTCTGTGGCACCACTGTGTTCTTCCAGGAAACAGTGGGGGATCGTTTTAATGAAACATAAGTTTTCTTGGGGGGACATCTGCAATTTTCCCATCTGAAGACATCTGGAGCCTGGAGATTTTTTTTATCCTAGGAATTTGGGAAATCCACATTCCTGTCATTACAGGAAAAGCTTCTTGTGGAGGAAATTGCAGCATCCTGTGCGGGCCCCGTAGCATTTTACCACCAGAGGGCGCTGCCCAGCTGGTCTCTGCCCCACTTCTCAAGGAAGCAAAGGTTTTCTGCTTGTTAGAATACCCTAATGATCAATGAAGCCAGGCTTAGAGAGGGCGTGGTGACGGTGAGGAGCTGCATAAAACCACCCAGCTGGTAAGCAGCAAATGAGGATGTCTTTTAGGGTTTCCTGTGGCCAACTCCAGGGAGCCACATTTGTCCAATGGGAGAGGTGTCACGGTGACAGAGGGTGCCCTGCTCAACCTCCACCCGTCACGGCTGAGGTTCCTACCCTGTCCTTTCCTTCCACCACATGTGAAGTCACTGCCTTGGGAGGGTTAGGAAGAGGCTTGGGATCAGCTTGGGTGGAGCCCTTGGCACTCAACCAAGATGCAGTTTTCCTGAGCGCGGCCTGGACTCTTTGGGAGCAGCACCCAGTCCTGGGAGAGCTTCTTACAGGTCCCAAATAGCCTCGGGAACCCCAGTCTGTAGCTGCACTGAGTCTGGTGCAGATGGGGAGATACAGGTAGCCTGACAGCTGCACTGACCCAGGACGCCTCATGCCACCATGCAGCGATGTCAGACATCCTTATGAGCCCTGTACGTGCAGCCTCGGTTAAACGTCACACCAGCCCTCTGAATTGCACCGCTGTTGTCTGCATCTCACAGAGAATACCCAGGCTCAAGGCTCACATTGCCTTAACAGGTCTGGGAAGAAGGGCTTGACTTTATTTTTATGTTTGCTACTGGCCGGCAGGCTGAGCAAGCACTGGGGCAGCTGAGTCTTCTCCTTCGCTTGGAACTGAGTCGGCAGACAGAGGTCTGCTAGGACATGACTGTGTTTTTCAAAGCTTTGCAGGGCACCGACTTACGAGACAGGGAAGAAGGAAAGAGCCAGTATTTCCAGAGCCCACCTGGGGAGTCCGGCAGGTGCACAGTGCAGGCAAGTGGCAGCTCCAGTGGCAAGCAAAGGTTCATGAGAGGTGGCCACGGAGGAGCCTCTTGTCAATGTGGAGGGTGCACATGTGCTGCAGAGGGGCAGTATCTGGCCTGGGAGCAAGGCCAGGGTGCTGGGGCCCTGGGCTGGGGAAGCAGCGGGAGACTGAGGCCTCCTTTTCAGGAGACTACTGGTCTTAAGGACAGAGATGGGGTGCAGGGAAGATACCTGGGGAAGAGTTTCCCTAAGGAGCACGTGGCAGCACCTTCTGCATCTGTGTCAAGAGAGCACACAAATCAGAGTGTGTGTGTGTATATTCGAAGTCACATGATAAAGTCCTGTTACATTTGTGATTTCTGTTTTCTTTCCCCATTACTGGTGGGCAGGGTTATCATTATCATCCTCAGAGACGGTAAACAGCTCCCACAGGATGAACTGCTTTGCTTAGTCATGGGCTTGATAGCTCAAAGGCCAAGGCCAATCCAGGACCCTGGCCTAGCTCCAAGTTCCGGAGTCGGATCTCTGCTCTTACCTGTCTGAACGGGAGCCTCTAGGATGAAGTGTCCAGGAGAAAGGACTGGCCAGCACAGAGGCCCTGCACTGGCCTGTGGGTTCTTCCCAGGATCTCAGAGGAGGTGGCAGTGGGCTGGGTTCTGGGAATCAGACTGTGCCCCTCATGGGCAGCATAGTTCTTGCAAAGGCCTGAGTCTTTCACACATAGATGCTTAATTAATCTCCCTGACGCTTTGGGAGGAAGGTTTGGCAATGACTCTTGTCCTACAGGGCTCTGAGAGAGGATGGCACAGATTGAGTGACTTCACCAAGGTCACTCAGTAAGTGTCAGAGCTGGGGTTTGAAGCCAGGAAATCTGCCTGGGGAGCTATTCGGCCTCAGTTATTAATAACAATCAGCACTGCTATCACAGAACTGGTACCTTTCCGGAGTCAGGGGCTGTCAGTCCTCAGTGAGGATGTGACAGGTAGATTAGTTCTCTGAATTTTTCATCTCACAGGTAAGTAAACTGGGCCTGGCAGGGCGCCGGGGTGAGCTGACTTCAGACTCTCAGATACTATCTATGCAGTCTCTTTGACTCCAAAGTCGTCTTGAGAAAGTTCATTGTTTTGGAGCCTCAGTTTCCCTCTTCTCCGGCAAGCAGGACATGAGCATCGCTGGCAACTCTGGAGCCCTACCTGTCCCTTTAGCCCATCTTTCTCTCTATCTTGGTGAGTCTGGGCAGAACGCAGCTAAAGTGCTGAGTGGGGACAGTCAGAGCTTCTTGTGGCCGAGTGGAGAGGGACCCGCCGTGCTTTGGGGAAGGACAGAGGACCGGCAGCCACGTGCTCCACCAGGCGGCTGTGCAGAGAGACGCCCGTCCTCATGGGAAAGTGAAGCCCCCTACTTGAGTAGGGGGCGGGGAGGGAGCGCGGGAGGAGGCAGGGGGTGGGGGCAGAGGGAGGCCGGGCGCAAGCGGACAAAGGAGGCGGCCGACAGCCCAGCTGTTTTGAAAAATGCTTCCTGTTTCTTTAAAGGCGCTCGCAGTGGCTCGGGCGGCCGGGGAGGCGGTGGCGGCGGGAGCTGCCTCCTCTCCGGGCGGCGGCGCTGACTGATCTCGCCAACCGGGCTTCTGTGTAAACTGAGGCTAAACAAACACAGATGGAGCGCAGCGGGCGTGCTGCAGAAATGCTGGCGAGGCGGCCAGGACTTCAGATGACACTCTGAGCGCTGGGGACACACAGCCCGTGGCTTTGCGAGGAGCCCAGGGCGCAGCTGCCCGGGGCTAGGGGAGCGGTGGGGAGGGAAAGGGCGAGCCGGGGACGCCATGAAGCCCCTTCCCGCGCTCGAGGACCGTTCGTGGAAGCCCATGTGCGTGCAGGAGCTGCACGGCCTCAAGAAACTCAGGCGGAAAGGCAAGGAGCCGGCACGGCGCGCGAACGGCTATAAAACTTTCCGATTGGACTTGGAAGCTCCCGAGCCCGGCGCCACCGTCACTGCCACCGCTACCGCCACCGTCACCAACGGGCTGCGGGACAGGACCCAGCGGCTGCAGCCGGCCGCTGTGCCAGCCCCAGTGGCGCGGGCGGCTCCCTCGGCCGTGGGCGCAGACCCCGCAGGGGAACGCAGGGGCGCTCGGGCAGCCGAGGTACAGGACGCCAGGCGACGCGGCTTCGCCCTGGGCGCAGTGGGACCCGGACTCCCCACGCCACCGCCGCCCCCACCAGCGCCCCCGGGCCTAGCTCCCGGGCGTCCGGAGACGCAGTCTTTTCGGGAGCCGGGCATGCGTCCCCGCATCTTGCTGTGCGCACCGCCCGCGCGCCCCACGCTGTCCGCGCCTCCCGCCCCGGCTGCGTCAGCTGAGTCCTCGGTGCGCCCCTCGCCCCCCACGCGCCCGGGGGAAAGTTCCTACTCGTCAATTTCACACGTAATTTACAATAACCACCCGGATTCTTCAGTGTCGCCTAGGAGACGGCAAGGCGAAGCTACAGCCGCTACTTCGGAGATCAAAGCCCTGCAGCAGACCCGGAGACTCCTGGCGAACGCCCGGGAGCGGACGCGCGTACACACGATCAGCGCGGCTTTCGAAGCGCTCAGGAAGCAGGTACCGCTAGGGGCTCAGCGCTGTGGCGAAATGGGTTGACTGGGTGCGGGGCCGGGGACCGTAGGCTGGGTAAGGGGACGTTTAAGTGGCTAGCTAAGTTCACTCCCGATCCAGCGGGACGCAGATGAGTACGCGCCATCAGCGCTGGTGCGCATCTTGGTTTCCTAAGTGTGGTCAGTTTTGGAGATCTCTGGCCACGGCCCACCTCAGCAGCCTGCCCTAGGGGAACCCGGTGTGCACGCCTGGCTTCAGTCCCCATCATTCATTTTTATGGCAGTGAGGATTTGTCTCCCAGAATTCCTTGGACGCGGTGGGGAACAGGAACAGAGAGGGGCAACGTCTGGGGCAGGGGGAGGGGAGAACGACCCTTCTCCTCTGGTCATTTGGAGTGGTTGGGGTCTTGGCCCTCTGTTGGTGGCCACTGTGGAAGTATTCAGACCTGTGGATGCTGGAGATTAAGGGGCAGTCGGGAGCCACTCACCTTCCCTCTGGGCTCTGGACCCCTACTTGGTAGCCTTGAGGACGAGGCTAGGCCAGCACCCCCACCCCAGGGGCAGCTTCTGGGGTTGGCTGGTGGTCCCCTCCTCCGGGGGAAGCAGGAGCTCTGCAAGGACCTGGCTGCTGCTGGTGGGGTTTCCTTCCTGAGATCTTCAGGGTGAGTTAAGGGCTTCTCATTCTGGGGCTGGTAAGTCTGCTTTTCCCCAGACGGTGGCCCTGCCCTGCCGGGTGGTGGGAGAACACTTAACTCAGGAATTACTACAGAAGAGGACAGTTTACAAGTTCACTTTAGACAAGCTGGGCCCTGGTCTGGAGTTCTAAGCTCATCTGCTTAGAAAGGGTAGGAATCAAGAAAGGGGGCAGTGAGCCCCCCACCTAGATCATGGAGAGGGCTGGGGTGGGTGTGATGGTTTGATGGGTGAAGTTTTGGCTTGTTGTGCAACTGATTTATTGTTTGACCCTTGGAAAGTTATTCAACCTCTCTGGGCCTTAGCCAAGCACAACACATTTCAAAAACCAGAATTTTCTTTTTAGAATGCCCTCTCTTCTCCTGCCTGGGGATAAGGAGGAACAGTGTTATTTGTGGGCATTTGGGCAAAGGCCTTTGAATGAATACCTTGGGGAAAGGGGCCTCTAGCTTTGAGCCAAAGTGCTTTGCTAGAGTTCAGGAGAGCTGTGTGGTCAGTGAGATGGCATGGGAGTCAGGTGGCTGTCATTGCCGATGGCCACACCAGCTGGGACCCTGGGCAGGGGGCCCATTGGAGCTATCAGTCCCACCCTGGGCTGGCAGCTCTGTGCCTGAATGCCTGGGTGGGGGCAGCAGCTTGTGAGGCGCCCTGTAGTCTGGGCCACAGGACCAGTATGACAGAATGGCAGGGTAATGTCTGGCCACCTGCTCACCTGGCCCCTAGGAAAGCCCCTCGGTTAGGAGGCCCCATGCCTGCAGCCTCACAGCTGGTGAGAAGTGGGTGGGGCCGACAGCTGGGCCTTTGGATGGGCAGGCCAGTGCCCTCTCTGCCCTCAGCTGGCTGCCTCCTTCAGTGCTGAGAGAGAGAATATCCATGCTTTCTAGTGTCTGCTCCATGGCATTGCCCATGGCTTTTGCTTCTCTCAGAAGTAAATTCTGGATCTCAGTGACTTCCCACTAGAACTGGATGCACCTATCCTATAGCATGCAGAACTGAGGCCCAGAGGCAGAAGGGACTTGTTCAAGAAGATCCAGTCATTTAGGAATGATGACAAGTTCACCCTCTGACCGGAGGCTTCCCATCTTGGCCTCTGGGTCAGCGTCCCAGGTGCTGGGTGCCACCCTCAGTGGACTCTGAGATGAGACTGTTTGTCTTGGGCCCCTTTTACGTTCCCTCTGTGAAGAGTTGTCTGTGAAAGGGTCAAGCTGGGTGTGTGAGCAGAAGCAAGCCCAGGTTCTCCTAGGGGGGCTGTGTGCACCCGCGTGTGTCTACATGCATCTGTGTGCCAGTGTAGCTCTTGCAGACTTGTGTCACCGCTCATGGCCTCCCAGGTTCCATGCTGTGCACCATGTCATTCTCCAGGTTCCAGGCGGTGGTACTTCGGTGGGCTGCCAACTGAGAGCTGCTGTCTCCCCAGAGCCTGGGGTGGATTAGGGTTCCATAGTTGCTGCAGTGCCCTGGCTCTCAGCAGCTGTGCTCCCCAACTGTCTGGAGCATGGACATTTGCAACACGTGGGGGCCCCTCAGGCCCCTGTTTTGTCAAATCCACTATGGGTGGACCAGCAGTGAGCAGAGGGCCGGCTATGAGGCTGCAGGTTGTCTGGGCTAGGGACAGAGTGTGTGGGGCAGATGGTCAGACCTCAGCACATGCCACTGGCCCAGCTGCACCGGAGCTCTCTCTGCAGCCTCATGTGAAGGCCAGGTGTGCGCAGCTGGGCCATGCAGGGTCGCCTCCCCTACCGTGCAGGTGGGAAGGGTCCAAGGACGGCTGGACTTGCTGGGAAGGGGAGGGGAAAGCCCACTTGGGGGCCTTGAGCTCCTGGCTGGACCTTGTAGCTCTTCAGCTGTGCCCAGCCCTGGGCATCTGGCCTGTCATGGATTCCCATGTCCCTCGAGCCAGAGGTGGAAATTGGCAGTAGGTAAGGCATCAAAGGAGCCTGGGGACTACCTCACCCCACAGTGGGAGCCTAGTAATTTCCTCTGATGTCTATGCCCAGGGACCTTGGTGCTTCCAGAGAGGATATGCATGAGCTCAGGACCTTCCTCACTTGCAAATCCCCTGGGGTAAGAGATGGATATAGGGTACTTGCAGCAGTCTGTGTACATCCCCTCAGGCCACAGGGTTTGCTTGCACTAGGGACTCCACACAGGTAGGAGAAGAGAGGGTGACAGAGGGCTGTCCCCTGCCCCCATGTAGCAATCACCAAAGACCCTAAATCGCTACTTAGTGATCCTCATTGCAGGGTTGCTTGTGGGGTCTGTTTTGCATTTCTGTATGGCTGTCTTTCCATTTTACAGTAGAGGACACATAAAAAGAGGGTCCACAAATTGCTCAGGGTTACAGAGTGACCGGGATCTGTCCACAGGCCTGTCTGGCCCTGGGGCCATGGCTCTTAGCCATGGAGATCCAGGCTAGTGGGTGGCTCTTGTGGCTTTGTGGCTATGTCAGAGATTGGCATTTTAAGTAAACCTTGACAAGGACCCTGAATAGCTCCAGCAGAGCAGTTTTGCCCTGGGAATCCCACACTCAGGGACACTCACAAGATGAGAGAACAGTTTCAGACAGAATCCAGGGTCCTCGGAGCCCTGTGGGCCCAGGAGTCTTAGTGGGCTTCCAGGAGGGCATCCGGGGTGGCACTGAAAAGCAGGCCAGGGTTGGCATAGAAGGGAGAGGTCTGAGGCCTCTCACACTCTCTGGTAGGTTCTAGAATTTGTTTCTTGGTGGCCCTTTTCCCCCATTGCCCACTGCGATGCATTCCAAGGCAGGAAGTGTTTTGTTGCCCATTTTCTTGGTGAGGAAACATATCTTATATGGTTAGGGTCCTGCCCAAGGTCAGGAGGATGGCCAGGTGTAGGTGCCAGCCCAGCATTGTTCCTGCATCTTCCTGCTTGCTGGAGCCAGGAGAGGGTCCAGTTTAGGGGGTAGGGTGGGATGGAGTCTTTGGTTCACGCGGGACCCTCTGAAAGTACCCGGACCTGCTCCTCTGCAGTGTAAACTGCATGTGGGATGAACACAAGTACGTCCTAGCATCCTGTCTGTGGAGGCTAGGGGGCCTTGCTCCCTCCTTGGGCCAGCTCCTCTGACTAGAGAGGACAGCTGTGGGGTCCAGGCCCAGAGCACTCCATCCCCTGATGGGGGGGCTGCCCATCACCGGCTTAGGCTACAGCAGAGTCTCCCCGCAGTTTTTGCTGGCTGAATGGAAAGACCCCCCTGAGACTCAGGGGTTCCCACATGCCTGGGGGATCAGCAGCTTCTTTGGAAGTGATTACTTCCATGTGAGCTGCGCTGCTTATCAGGTGAAAATCAGCAGTGTGTTTGAGATAGCACCTTCTTCCTGGGCTTTATCCAAGGGTTCTTGGACTCATAGTTGGGGGACATCTCTGCTGCATGACCTTCACTGCTCGACGCAGTCCCTGCAGCTCAGTAAGGTACAATCAGACAGGTAAAGGTATTTGTCCCAAACCCCAGCCCTGAGAAGTGCCTGGAATTCAGAGCAGCCCACTCTGCCTACCCCAGCCTTCTAGAAGCAGAATGAGTCAATGACCCTGATGGTTCAGGGCAGCCCCACCCTGGGGCCTCTGAGCTGGGCTCTTGAGAGCTGGGGAGCTGCATTCTGTGTAGCACAAGCACCAGGAGGATCTTTTGTGACCTGCCTGAGCTGAGGAGCAAGCCCACAGGGCCCGGAAAGGAGAGCTGAGCTGCCCGAAAGGTGCCCTTGTTGTCCCCACATGTGAAAGTGGGAGCCAGAGAGCCCTGTGGCACGTACCTTCTTTGTGTGCCCATTAGAGGAACTTCTGGCTCTAGCCAAGGTATTGGTGGAGCAATCCAGGGCCCAGTGTGTCACCTGTCTCCTCCTGTGCAGATGGGACATTTGTCTTTATCTGGGGAAGTTGTTTTTTTTTGGACAGAGTCTACAAGGTCCCACTATGTAGATCATACTTGTGATCAGCTTCCCAAGAGCTGCGATTACAGGCGCACACCACCACCCCCAGTCTCAATCGCCATCCTGGGCCTGCAGGGTACGCTAGGGATAGAACCCCGGCTCAGGCCGCTGTGTCTGCCTAAGCAGGCGCTGTCATCCACTGAACTATTTGGCCGGCCCTTATCTGGGGAGGTTTTAAATGGGCTAAGTCACCTGTATAGCTCCTATGGTGCCAAAGAGAAAGGAGCTCAATTGACACTTTTTTCCTGGTTAGACCTGGAGCTTGGCAGCAGCATGAGGACAGAGTGACAAATCCGGGATAGAGTTGGCCCAGAACTTGGCATGGGGCTCCTGGGTCAGCCTTGGCCTCACCTGTTGGTCTGCATTCGGGCAGTGACCATGGGTCACACACACAGAGCTTGCAAGATCCATGCTCCCTGCTGGAGCCCAACTGTTCCAAGCCCAGGTGCATAGGGCTGGATATTTAAGAGACCCTCCAAAGTGGCCTCTGGGTGACAGCAGCAATGTGTGGTGCCCAGGACCCATCCCCACCCCGAAGGCAGACTTTACCTCTCCTGGGTGAGGCAGAGGTGCTGGGCAGGCCCCGGAGACCCTTTTCCCTACCCCAGGACTGCCAGATCCTGTTTATTTGTTCAGGCTTATAAAGCAGTGTTTTCTGGACTCTGGCTAGGAACAGGCAAAGTGTACTGCTCTGCCAGCTTTTCTTGGATGGGATTGGAGCTGCAGCTAGGCCTGGGAGGGGGGCTGCTGGGGCGTTGGCTGTCTCTCTGTTGCTTCCTACTTTACCCTGTATTTCCTAGTCTCAGAGCCCCCATCTGGTGAGGGATAGCAGGCACCATGTCCCGGCTGCAGGTGTCCATCTCGCCCCTCTCTGGAGCGACTGTACAGACATGTTCTTCTATGCAATAGGATGGAGAATGGAGGCTCAGCAAGGTCTTACAGCCCAGCTCAGCTGAGCTAGAGCTGGGGGTTGGACCAGGGTGGCAGAGAGACTTGTGTATTTTGGCTGCGCATTCCCAGGGAATGAGAGAGTTTTGAACCTGGTTCAAAGCATCTTGGAGTCACCTGTTGACTGTTAACGGGGAAGGCCCATGTGTTCACTTGTCCTCGTCCAGCCTGTCCTCTCCAGGCCCTGCTGTGCCGGCCTTCCCCTGGCTCACAGGGACACTGCCCACCAGGAGAGCCCCAGGAATGGGGAGTTAAGGACAGAGCGTGCCTTTAGAATTTCATGAAGGCTGGCCCACCTCTTAATATAAGACAGGCGTGGGCAGGTCAGCAAAAACTGTACAGGGCGGGGCGGAAAGTGGCATCAGTTAGGACACTCAGCCTGAGGTGACAGTCTTGCTCATGTGTAATCCCCAGGACCCAGAATAGAGGTCTTTGGCATCACTGGGATTCTGGACCAGGAATTCCTTGAAGTCTTAAACTTTGATTCCTATGGGGGTGTGGTAGGACTCCATAAACTGTAGGGTCACTGTGTTCCGCTGTGGTGACCACCAAGAATGTCTCCAGACATTGAGCAGTGTCTCTTAGAGTGGAAATCTTCCCTGGTTGAGAACCACTGGCCTTGAAGAGTGGCTGGAGTACGTGGTGCTCTCCAAACACTTGTGCGGATCGCCGTGTGGTCATTACTCATGGGTGCAGCCTGGTCAGGGAGATGGGTGCTGCATGTAGAGCCACGGGGCCTCAGAAAGGGGGAGGCCAGTGTCAGAGGCTGTGGCTGGGGGAGCACGTTGGCTGCTGCAGTGGACAGCACATCATAGGGACAGGATGTCCGTCGGGTAGCTCTGGTCAGATGGATTTTGCAGAGTTTCGGTGTTGCAGGGTTTCGGGGCTGCTTTGCAGAGTTCAAGCGTGCTGTGGTCTTTCTGGCTCTCCGTAACATAGTCCACATGCTATGGTGGAGCGTTCAGAAACGAGAGGCTCCCTCTGTGCCCCGTGGCAGCCCCTCTGCAGGCAGTGAGTAGCTAGCTGGTGCTGAATGACAGACAAGGGTGTCGAGGCCAGCTGGGTCTGAAGGCATTTATTGCCATCCCTGGCATATGGAGGGTCCAAGGTGCACCTAGAAAAAGAGAAATAATCACATCCTTTTTAATCTCTCAGGCTCAGTAAAGCCTAACTCCCCTGGCTGTCCCCAAGTGCTATGTCTGTCATATATGATGTTATGATTTCACACTCAAGTTTAAGTTCTTTGAAGGCAGGAGCCAGGTTTTTAACCTTTGACCCCCAAGCAATCAGCAAAATAAATGTCACTGGAAGAATGAATGGAAGGCCGGGGAGATGGCTCAGCAGCATAAATGCCTGTCTGGCAAGTGTAAGATTCTGAGTTCAATTCCTGGTACCAGGAAAAAAAAAAAAAAAAAAGAAAATAGAATGAATGGAACCTTAGAACTAAAAAATAATCTATTCCTGGACCGGGGAGGATGACTTAGTGGAATTTAAGCACTTCCCTGGCAAATGTAAGGGTCTGAGTTCAATCCCTGGTTTTGAAAAAAAAAAAATCTATTCCTTCAGAGAGATGCCTTCTTAGGGGTGGGGGAGGACAGAGCTGTCAGGGTGGAAAACGACCATGCTTCGCTTCAGGTTGACTCTCAGGGTGAGCTGGGCCTCACTGCCTTTCCTACATGGCGGGACTGTGGACACATCCCCGACGTGTGTGTGTGAATAGTAGGTGCTTAGCTCAGATCATAAAAATGGGGCAGAGAGCCCCCCGAGATACACCTCAGGCAGGTACCCCCAGCGGGTGGGGGTGGGGGCACGCGTGCTCAGCACAGAGGCCCCTGCAGGCCCCCTAACAGTGTCTCCCACTACCCTAGGTGCCATGCTACTCATACGGGCAGAAGCTGTCCAAACTGGCCATCCTGAGGATTGCCTGTAACTACATCCTGTCCCTGGCGCGGCTGGCTGACCTCGACTACAGCGCTGACCACAGCAACCTCAGCTTCTCGGAATGTGTGCAGCGTTGCACCCGCACCCTGCAGGCCGAGGGACGTGCCAAGAAGCGCAAGGTATGCAGCAGGGCTCGGGAGGCAGCATGGGAATGTGGGGCCGTGCGACACATCCCAGGACTGACCCAGAGCCGGAGAGACCAGCGTCTTGGAGTTTTCTGGGGGGGGGGTCCATAAAGGCCTGGGATCCTGTGGGGATGCTGCCCCAGGCCTGGGGCTGCTGGGTGACTGTGGACGGTCACTTGGCCTCTCTGGGGATTCTCATCACTTGAAAGAGGAGGTTTTTTTTTTTTTTTTTTTTTTTTAAATCTGTGTCCTCTGGTGCCGAGTGCTCTGCATGATTCCTGGCAGAAGTCACATCAGGGTGAGAATTCCCAGCTTAAGGTGACAGACAGTCCAGGAGGAACCTCCACAGGGCTTGGGGATGTGATTAGGCCTGTGTGGGTGATGTGAGTGCGCTAATCTGTGTGATAGTCATTGATTCGTTCATTCTGGAGAGATTTACTGAGTGCCACTGTCGGCTGAGCAATCCGGGCTCATAAAGATGCAGCTGTGGGGCCCTGGTCCGCGTTCAGCTCACACACAGAAAGCCCCTCCCACCAGTGAGTAAGGGGCTGTCCTGTAGTGTCCTGGGGGTGGGGGAAGTCCAGGTACAGCAGGTAGAGGGTAACTGTCCTGCCCAAGGGAGCTCCAGGTGGCGTCTTAGTGGACAGTGGTGCTTGAGCTGGAGCATGCAGGACAACTCAGAGGCCACCAGGCAGACAAAGCAAGCAACAGCATCCGCGGCAGAAGGAGCAGCCTGTGTGCAGCCTGATGATGGAGGAAGGCCCTGCGGGAGGACAGGGATTGCGCACAGCCATCTTTTGTTTGATGCTTTGAGCATCTCTGGTCAAGGGTCAGTGTGGAGCAGAGATTATGGCTGCTGTCTGGATCTTTGGTCCCAGCTGAATGAAGAGAGGAAGGCAGAGAAAGGGACTGGGTCTGTGTCTGCATGCAGGTGCCCGGCAGCCCTGGGCACCCAGGTGGCAGGAACTCTGCTTTCCTCCATCCGTTCCTTCCTGGCATGCCCCCCCCCCAAGCCCCTCTGTGGCTCTCGGGGCTTCTGGGCCCCCAGCCAGCTCGGCCCTGCGTGGACTCTCAGGCCACCGCCTTTAATTGCATGCTGCATTCCTGGGGGTGATTTCACGTGGACCAATTAGAAGAAATCCTCATCAAGTGGGTGATGGAGGAAGCCCGGCAGCTTTCCTCTGGGAGAATGAGCTGGTAAATGAAGGGCAAGATTGATGGCTCCCAGCTGTGTCCCGTGACAAAGGAGGTTTGTAAACTCTCCGTGAACTCCTTGGCATCCAGGGGGCTCGGGCAGTGGGGGTGGGCGCACTTGGTCCCCTCCCTGCCAGCCCCTCTCCCACCAAAGGTTGCAGGTGCTGCCTCTCCTGCTGTTGGCATTTGATTGGAACTGACAGCATCCTAGACAAGGGGAGGCGGGATGCCAGGCCTGCCAGCCTGGAGGTGAGGGGGAAGGCAGGGCTAGGCTTTGGCTTCCTCTGGAATCACCTGGAGAAACCTTAGAGATGCTGCATCGTACAGATGGGGAGGCGGAGGAGGCGGCAGGTGGTGGGTAAGGGCCCCCGTGATTGCACAGCTGGGCAGGTGTCTGGCAGGAAGGGGGCGCCCAAGGAGCCCTTGCTGCCAGCTGCCGCCTGCCCAAGGGTAGTGAGCCCCGAACACTTGCGCCCTGGACCTGCACTGCCTTCCGGGGTGGCCAGGGGACTCTGGGCGGCAATGTCTCTCTCCCTCCCCCTCCCCCTTCCCATCCCTCCCCACTCAGCCTGGTTTGGGGACCAGAGATAGATCAGGTCTCCTGGCCTCTTCCAGCAGTAGGCTGTGAGGTCACCGAGCAGGGACTGAGAAGTGGGGGTCCCTCTGTCTTTGCCCTAAAGACCCCCCTCCTCTCATAGACTCAATCCTATCCACAGTGACACATTTCCTTTGTGAAAAAGCTCAGGATACCCCAGCGATCCTGGGTCTCTCCTCAGGGACCAGTGTTTGTAATTCAAGCCCCAAAGGCCTCCTGCCTGTCTCAGGAGTTTTGCTTGGACAACCACTCCTTCCCATCTCAATCTCTGGTCCCTGTCGCCTACCTTCTGGGCTCCTGAATTCCTAACTGCGTTTTGTCCTTCCCACTCTCTCCCTGGTCTGTTTCAGTCTGGCTCAGCTGCTCCCCTCAGCCCTTCTTTGGGATTTACAGCACCAGCGTGAAGCTAGGCAGGGTGGCAGGAGCCCCAGAAATTCCTCCTGGGAGTTGGCAGGCTGGGCTCTGGGGTGGAGCGACCTGGAGCCCCCGGAAGATGCTCCCTGCCTACTCGGCCCGGGGAGCTGCCCTTCTTTCCAGGGCTTAGTGGGGAGCACATCTGTAGGTTTCTCGTAGTTGTTGAGTTACAGCTTGAACCTCACTGGCTCTTTCAGCCTCCCTTTGTGGCCTTGCATCTGGGGCACCTGAGGCCCACTTTGGTTTACTGAGATTCTGTTTTAGGAGCTCACACGTATTTTAAAGAAAATGTTTTATTTATTTATTTGGTAGAAGGTCTCACTATACAGCTCAGACTTGTAGTGATCCTCCTGTCTCAGCCTCCAGCATTGGGATTATAGGCATATGTCACCATGCCCAGTATCAGTGTCCCGCAGAGCATGTGGTACCATGGCTTGAACTCAGGCTCTTGCACTTGCCAGGCAGGCACTTAAACGGCTGAGCTATTTCTTCAGCACCCCCCATCCCCATTTCTGAAGGATAGTAGATGGCACTTGGCTGGGTGGCGACATGGAGAAGCTACCTGAGTCGTGCTCTGCCTGCATCCGCCTGCAGGACTCAGCTCTGCCACAACACAGCCTGGCCCAGGCGGGATCCAGGCCTCAGGGGGGCCTGAAGGTCTCCTTAGCACCCAGTCCTTTCCTCCCTCCTCCTTTCCCTTGCTCTCTCCTCTCCTTTCTGTCCCTCTCTTCGGTGCCAGCCATAAAGTACCCTATTCGTGCCATGTGTAGTGGAGGTACAAGGTAGTTTGCTGCATAATGCTACAGCTGAAATGTCAACTTCACACCTTGGTCTAGATTAGAGTCCTCAGAACCAGAGCCCCAGGATGAGGAAAAGCAGGGGCGAACTGCAGAAAGCCTGCTTCTCCACCAGGAAACCGTGGATGGGGTGGGGTCTGTGTGGGTGGAAGACAAGTGGGGGGTGGCACTGTGCTTGGCTGGGGCAGGCAGGGTGGGAGGGCCTGAGTCCCTGCGCCTTCCCTCTAGGGTCTATGCTGCCTTTGCCGGCTCCGGAAGAGCACAGGCTGTCTGTGCAGTCACCTTGCCCCTGCCACTGGCATCCCCTTTGAGAAGGCCCTGGGTCAGGGTGCTTGGGCCTGGCTTGACTCTGAGTGACAGGGACAGCAGATGTGGCCGCCCAGGTTTCTTCCTGTAACAGAGCCCGGCTGCCAGCTCCAGTGCTGTCTGAGGACCTCACTAATCCCGCTTACCTCTGGAAGGCCTCACCTCCAAACACTGATCACATGTTTATTGGGGGATTAAGTTTCCAACCCTTGAACGGGGTACCTTCAAAGCATAGCGCCCTCCACAGCTCGGCTGCCTTGTACTGCACCACCCCCCACCCCGGCCTCCAGGGAAGAAGTAGCTGTGGTGACAGGGACAGGCCACCAGGCCGGGCTGCAGAAGGCTAGGGCAAAGGTCAGGGCTGTCAGGCGATGCGCAGATGGCCACCCTGGCCGCTGTGTTGCTGATGGCCATCCCCAGTGTGACTGACAGCTGGCTCAGAGTCCCGCTCAGGACTGCTGCCTTCAAGAGGCTGGTCCACCTTCCTTCAGGACTCAAGCTGGAGTGTCTGAGCTCAGTGTCTGAGGGGCTGCCCTGTCCCTCCAGGTCTGTGTTAAGCACAGGATTGAGCTGGACTTGGTTCCTTCCCAGGTCCTGGCTGTACTTTCTGCCCATCCGGGCTGGGTGGGAGACCCACAGCCTCCACCTCCTCCCTTCTGGGTGCTGTGGGCGGCAGTCTGGAAAGCCTGACAGTGCAGAGGACCAGGCCCCACGCCATGCAGCAGGGAGACAGCCGCGTGGGGAGCCCGAGGCTCTGGAGGCAAAGCAGTGAAGCGCCTGGTGCTGGGCGCACTTCTACTGCTCCTGTTTTTAAAGTAGGAACTCCTGGGAACTCTGAGGACAAGGGAGTGGGTAGCAGAGAGGAGAAGGAGAGGGAGAGAGAGAAGGAGGTGCGGAAGAGAGGAGGCCGAGGGAGGAGAGTGCAAATCTGTACTTCCATCCCAGGGCCCCAAGAGCCCTGCCAGGCCTCCTGGCATAGGGGTGAGTGTGTCCACAGTCTAGGGGACCCCTTCCAGCGGTCTTTAGCCGCTGACCAACAGCTACTGCTGAAGTTGGTGCTGTGCTGAGAGCCTTGCTTGTGATGGCTAACAAGTCCCTGCCCTGGAGTTGCTCACGGGTCTTGGGGCCATGCCTGGGGACAGCGGGCAGGGCCCCAGCAAGGTTATGCTGAGTAGTGCATCTCAGTGCACCTGTGTGTTCCCTGTGTTCTCCGCTGCTTTCTGGGGGAGGGGACACTTTGTGTGGTGGGTGATGGCAGGTCTGAGGTGGCTTGAGCCCCCTGTGAGAATGCCTTGTGTATCAGCTCTTTTAGCTTCAGGGCTGGGACAGGCTGAGTGAGTGAATTCGTTTGGGGTGGGTGGTTTGGGGCTTGGTGGAACATCCACCAAGTGGTACCAGGAATCTCCCCCTTGGCCTTTCGCTCTGTGTTAGTGACAGGTCCCTGTGCTACATCCCTTCTGTCCACCAAGGTTATTCCACATGGATCTGAAGGCGCTTCAGAGACCCCTGGGAATTCACATGATTTTCCCAGAACCCAGATCACACACCAGATGCTGGCCAGGCATCATGCCCCATGTCCCCTGCTCTGGCCCCTGCCACCAGCCCTTTCTGAGCGCAGATGATGGAAGGAGGCTGTGAGTGGAGGACCAGCAAGGTGCCCGGTCCTGCCACTCCGCCGCCTCCCACGCGGAAGCAGAATGGGTGGGAGGTGTCTCTCACCTCCAATCCTGCAGGAGTGCGTTAAATACCACGCACTCTCAGAGATCTCCACATCATCGGCTGGGCTTGGGAAAGGAGGGGTGGGTGGGCAACCACCATCAAATTCCCTTCCAGTCGTAAAAATGGATGCAGTTTATTTTTTCTGGCATTCCAATTACACAGACGTTTGTCGCCAGCTGTTTGTTCTAACGGAGAGTGTTCTCAGCTGTTTGTCGTCCTCTCACATTTGACACATTAGGCCATAAGTCTGGCAGGGCCTGGGCTGGGGGATCATTAGCCGGGGAGCCTCCCAGGTGAACTGACGGCCTTGCTGCCGGTCCCTGGGTGGTCTGCAATGTGTGGGGGGGGCTGCTGCCACCCTGCAGATCCCATCTTGACCCTTTTTCCAACATGCAGGGTTCCAATGAAAACTCCGGGTCTCGGACACAGAGAAAGACCCAGTCATTTGTCTTTGTGCTCAGGAGAGCCCCAGTGCTGTCTCACTGACCACCTGGGGGACATACAGGCCCCTATTGCCTCTCCTTGAGGTAGGATTCCTTTCTGGAAGCCCTTGTAGAGGCTCAGTGGCCTTTGATCAAGGACCCAAGAGGAGGGTTCTATGGAGGGTGGGATTACCTCTAGAGAGCCCTATAGTTCTTTTGATTTTCCTGGAGTGTTGTCACTTAGGACACATGAACTTAGGCTAGGGAGGGCTGCTGCAAGGCTGGGAGGTAGACGGGATGCAAGCGTTAGGGTTAGAGACCTGCGCTTGAGTCCCGGCACTGGTACTCTTACTGTGTGACCCTGGGTATGTGACTCAACTCTGATCCCCGCTCCTCAGGTCTGTAGAGTGAGAGCACACGTGCTCTCACCAAAAGCATTAAACAAGATCCCAGAAAGAAAGGCTTGGTGTTTTCTCAGTGAGTGCCAGAAAGGAAATCTCGGGAATATATGGCTAATCAGTTTATGTGGAGCCCCAGGAAGGAAGATCTCAGATAAGAGCAGTTCCCTGGGGTAGGTGAGCACTGGTCAACAAAGGGCAAATGAGGCCAATAGCTTCCAGCGGGGGACTCTTCCAGCTCTGGCCCTGCACCCTGAAAATGGACTCAGGGAGCAGCTAGTACCAAAACCCCTGATTCCAAAGGGCACGGACTCATGCTGAGAAGCAGGCGTAATCGTCTGGCTGTCCAATAACTCAACGAAGACACTTAGCTCTGCGCTGAGTGCTCCCAGTTCCCCACCCTTCGCATATATTATATCAGCCCCATGTCCTGCCCTATGAGTTGGGATGTCCCTCTGCACCACACAGTAGGGCCACAAGAAGGCCACGGCCATGCGGCTAGGAAAGGGCAGAGCTCAGTTTTGATCCTGTTTGCCTCTGAGCTCTCCAGCTGCTGAGCCCTGTCCCTCCCCCAGCAAGGTGCCTGTTCCCGCCTGGGAGGTCCCAGCCCATGCCTGCCCGTCCCCTGTCCCTTGCTGGTCTTCAGCAATAGCTCTTATATAAGCAACCAGGGTGCAGGGTGGCAGCTCCGTTTAGCTGTGGGGAGCCGATAGGTGGTTGCTGCTGGTGGTGGCCTGGGCTGGGGGGCGGGGTGTCGTCAGCCCTGAGCACCCCCCAGGTCTGCACAGCCCAGTGAGGCCTGACACCGGGTTAAGTCGCCTGGCGGCCTCGGGCTGCAGCTGGGAGCTCGCCTGGTTCCCATTCCAGAGCTGTGGTTTTGATTAGCTGCTCTGTGAGGCGGCCTGCTGGCGCGGCCCTGGGAGCTCCGCGGGAACAGCGGGTCCCCGCCGGCCGCCGGCCCCCCCTCCTGGCAGCCCCAGACTCCAGATGTTCCGAGCGCTTGCTGGGAAGGCCTGCTGGCGCCACGGAGGGCAGAGGGCAGGGAAAGCACGCGAGCTGGAAGCCCGGGCGCTCCGTCACCGCAGGCCTTGGCAGCCCGCCCGGCCCTCGCTGGCACATTCCCCAGCTCTCCCCTGGCCATCTGTTCCCAAAAAGCCCTTTCAGAGCCTCATCAACACGCAGGATACAACAGCGCGAGCAGCTGGCTTGGAGGCAGCAGGGGAAAACCATGCAAAAGGTTCTTTGTGAGGGAGGAAACTGGCTTATGAATAACAGGGCTGGCCGCAGTAAAAGTTGGCGGCTGGAGTTCTTGTTTCTCAGGCACCGCTGTTTTCTCTCCACTTTTTATCTCTGGTTTTTATTTTTTCCCCTTGTTTGCCTTTAATGTTTCTTCCTCCTTTTGCACCAGGTGTGGCTTCTTGCCCCTCGGGGGTGCCTGAAGGCACCTAATTAGTTCTCCCCCTGGGATGCTGTTGATACATTTTTTTTTCCTCAAAGCTGTTAACACTAGGGATGGTTGGAAGTAACTGTTTTCCTTCAGCCTGGGCTGGAGGGGGCAGGGAGGGGCAAGAAGATGTCTGGGAGGACTTGGGTGGCAGGTCCCCTACCTACCAAGGCTGAGGTCCTAACCAAGTGTGTAGCTTAGAAAGTCATCCTGCATGTCACCCTGACTAACCCTAAGGTGTGGATGGACCTTTGTCACCATGGAGGGGGAATGGAGAGCAGAGACCCCCATCGGCTCATCAGAGAGACCTGCAGAGGGGCTTTGGAACCGTCGCACCCATAAACACCCTGTGCCTGGGCCTGCAGCTGATTGTGACATGACACGCAGCCTTTTTTAAGAACCGGCTGCCGCCACTGCCCCAAGAGGCTTCTGGGAGATGTCTGCCTGGAATCTGGGCACCTCCTGGGAGCAGTCACCCGGTGGCCTGTCCCAGCCATGGGGTCCTGGGGTCGGGCTGGCAGCTGGAGGCCGGCCCTGGGATGAAAGGGGAGAAGGGCAGGTTCTGGACACCTCCTGCTCCACTCTGGAGGCAGGGAAAGGATGCTCTGCGTGTCACATGCCGGTGCTAGGGTGCGGTGGGGACCAGGCAGGCACAGGGGACCGAAGCTTTCCTTTTGTTTGCCTACGTCCCTGTCCTTCTCTGCCCCTGGCTGCTTCCTTACTGTCCAGTCGGCCCCTCACCTGGTAAGAGGCCAGACTGCTGTGGGTGGCTGGCTCTTCCCAGCGCTGGGGCTTTTAGGGTGTTTTGCCTTTTCTCTGCATGAGGCCCCCACCTCATTCCTTTGCTCCCCAGTCTGTGTCCCTCCCAGTTTCTGCTAGAGAGACAGCAGCTCTGCTTGGACCACATGCTGTGTTTACCAGGACTTCAGATCCATCAGATGTCTTCACCTCCCTTTCTGAAGGGCTCAGCCTGGGCTGTGAGATCCTCTTTCCCTCAGGGCTGCCGTGGCCACTGCCAGAGTCTTGACTCCATGCTGGTGGGACAGAGTGGCCTCCTGGGGCCTGTTTGCCTGCTAGCCAGGATGGAGGGCTCAAAGGGTAAGATTGTTTTGTGCCCTCTGGCCTCTTTCCTGTTCCCTCCTCCCCCAGGAGTTGGCCTTCATGGGGCTGAAGGCGAGGACAGCGGAGTGGCCCCTGGGCCCCTGAGGTTTCCAGAGTGTGGGGTGGTATGTAATGGGGATGGAGCGGCAAGGGGCCCAGCTGCTCCCGGATCTGCCAGGCCACCAGTGCCCTCCTAGCAGCTGTGCTGAAAGCAGGTCTGGCTGCCCTGCACCCCTGCCCAGAGCTCAGGGACTCCCCACAGCCAGGGTCTGAGCCTGACCCCACGGGACACCTGGCCTTCCCCCGGGTGACCCGGCCCCACTGGCTCCCCCTGTGTCCCAGTTTACACGCAGGCTGCACAGAGCACCTTGCCCGATGGGACTATTTTGAGCCCATGTGCTCATGCCTGCCTGTCTGCCCCTTCCCTGTCCTGGAAGGCTCTAGGCCGCCTGGAAGCCCTCCCTGACCCTCCTACAAATCCGTCTCCCAGCCCGGTGGCCTAGTCACTGCCAGCCTCCAGTTCTGGGACATATGAGGTTGGGTCTGAGAGTGTCTTGAGATTGCTCTCGAAGTGGGATATGTGTGTCATACCGCATGACGTCCGCGAGTGACACACGCGCATTCATTTCTCATCATTGTCTCCCCCTGTGCGAGATCTCTCGGTGGTGGGCTACATGGCACTGCATGATGGGGAATCCCCCATCTTCCCCTGCTGCACATTGGGGGTCGCTGCCCGTCCCTCTGGTGAGACCGTGAGCCCCTCAGAGCTCTTCTCCGACGTCCTAGGGCTGTGCAGTGGTGCCATTAACTGGGGCTTTAGGACATAGCCAGAAAGGTGCTCCTTGATTCCCCCAGCTGAATTAGCAAGAAAGGCTTCGCATTGCAGTAACAGAGGCCACTCAAGCAACAGCTGAAACTAACAGAGGCCCCTGTTCTTGTAGTTCAGAATCTCAAGGGAGGGAGCTGCTCCCTGGCTCCATTGCCAGGTTTCTTTTGCTGCCTGCCTCTTGACACCACGATGGCTGCCATAGACCCGATATTCCATCCTCCTGCTGCATCCAAAGTCAGTAAGGAGCCGTCCCAGGAAGAGTATTTTCTTACTGGGGCAGTTAGTCCTGCCCACGTATTGCTACCTTCCCTAACTAGGGGATGCGCCTCTTGAAACCGAGAAAAACATCAGGTGAGTCATTGTACAGGGCCATAGAGGAGACAGCCGCATAGCTTATCCCTGCTGGCCCTGGCTTGTGACAGGTGTTTTTCTTCCCAGAGTCTATTCAGTGACATAGTCTTCACCTCGGTGTTAGAACCCACTTCCATGAGCTCAGTGAGGCTCACTGAGTTCTCACTGTGGCCCCATCAAGTGGGTAGACTGACCTTGACTTCACTCAATGACCTTGTGGCTCTTCACAGTGTTTTAGTTTTCTTTCTTTCTTTCTGCAGAACCAGGGATTGAACTCAGGCCCCTGTGCTTGCCAGGGAAGCGCTTATTCTACTGAGCCATCTCCCTGGCCCAGCAGTTTTCTTGAATCCTGCAACTTCGTGGGGTCCCCGTTATTTGCTGTGGGCCAGAGGTGCAGTTGCCTGGGGTTACACAGCTGGCCGGGTGGGGCACTGTGGGCTTGTACACCAGGCTACCGCAGCCTTCTGTCCTCTCCCTGCCGTGGTGAGGCTCTGAATGGCAAGAACCATCAGGGATGCAGGCTGGGGAGGCTGCCTGCCCCCCCCCCCCAAGCTCCTCAGGGAGCAGATGTGACTCTGTGGTGAGGGGCTCTGGAGACCACCGTGGCTGTGGACTAGTTTTGTCAGCTGGGATCCTTGCTTGGTCAGGTCTCTGGAGGACGTGATTGGTCCACGAGGAAAGTGAGCAGAGGGATGCAAGCCTTTCCCCCCCACCAGGTGACTTAGAGAACCAATACCACAGACGGGGTTGTTCACGGAGGACTTGATTGCACCCTGGCCTCTGCTGCCAGCCTCGGCACCAGCATGGCCCCTCTACACCCACACACTGGGCTTCACTTGTCCTGTCTTTGTGGGAGTGTGACGTTGGTCCATGGGGCCCCCACATTTATTTCAGAATATATCCTTCCTTTAAGGGTTCATGCTGTGCTGGCCCCTGCCCTATGTGTCGGGGTCACATTGAAGAACAAAGGCAAGAGGCCTCATCTTTTGAGACTCAGGCATAAGAATCCAGAGGCCCGGGGGCCTGTGAGCTCACCACGCTGCCGCAGTCTGGGCTGACGCGCTTGGCTCTCAGGTGCCTGGGATCGGATCTACTGGAGTGAGGAGGCCAGCTCAGGAGCAGGTGCAGGGAGAGCACCCTAATCACAGCTGGTGGCTTCGTCACAGGGGTGAAGAGAAATGCAATAAAAAGCAAAGCCAGAGGCTCAGGGGAGCCAAGAGGCAGGGATGTTCAGTGGCTGGGCAAAGCCGCCGTACGCTGCAGGGGCCTCAGAGGCCTGATGTTTATGGACTTGACTTGAGGGGTCAAGAGGAAGCTGAAGTCCATCCAGCGACTGCTGCCTGAGGATGCAGGGAAGTGCCCAGAAGCCACGAGCTTCCTCCTCGGGAAGTTTGCTTTGGGCCGGGTTCTTTCTCCCAGGAGATGGGCACTGGCAGTGTTGCCTCGTCACCTGCTGTGCCCCTGCAGGAGCCCCAGAACTGGGCATGGTCTCATCGGCTGGTACTGCACACCCAGGGGTGGAGGAATGGACGCCCAGGGCCATGAGGGTTGCCGGTGTCTCCCACAAACATGCAATGGGCCGCTGCCCTGGCTCCTCCTGAGGGAGGCACTGGCTCTCTGACCTGGAGTTGCAGCTCCTGGTGGGCACGGGAGGGGCTGAGGGACAGGCACATGGGTTGTATGTGCTGGGAAGTGTGACTTCCAAGGACGAGAGCATGGCTTTGCAGCTGTTGTGCTAAATGGAGGTCCAGAGAAGTGACTCGCTTGAGGTCACACAGCTGGTAGAACGGGGACAGAAGAATTCAAAGAGAGGCCATCTCCTGCTGTAGCTGGCTCACTTAATTGCCGTGCCACATTGCCTGCCTAGAGTGTGCTGTGTGCTCGTGTGTGAGTGTGAAAGAACCTTTTATGTGTTGGGGCCTCTCCCTCAGATATCTGGAAGCTAATTTGTGGTATCACTGATGGGCAAGGTGCCTAGAGCCCTGGATCCCATAGTGGCCGGGCGTAAGGAGGATGGGAGAGACTAGCTGGAACTCACACTGTTACCGCTGAAGCTGCTCGACTATTTATTCTTTTTAGCTGGGGGTGAAGGTGCTCATGACCTCTCCTTATAACCCTGTTGGCACCTCCACTGGGACCGCAGTCTCCAGAGCCAGCTCCCTCGGAGACACACATTGGCTTGCCTGGTGCCCCTCTTGACACCGGGGTTGGGGGTGTGGGGTGCGGTGGGGAGATGTCTATCAGGGCCAGTAGTCAGGGCCCCTGCTGTCCACCTAGCTCTGTCCCCTCCAGCCTGGGTGCTGCCCCTCACTTTGGCGAAGGGTTCAGGCCCTCGGAGTTGCCGGAGTATAGAAGGGTGTTGTATCGCTGAGTGGCTGGGCTGGGCCTCCTCGCCAGAGGGCAGGCAGATGGGAAGCCTGGCTCTGGCCGGCTGGACCCTTGTGGTCCTCTGAGCCAGGAGAGATCGGAAGCCTGATGGATGTGGAGGGACAAACAGAGAAAGAGGCCAAGAAGGAGTTGGCACAGGGTCACGCAGGCAGCGCGCGGACAGACACCGATCGGCAGCCAGCCAGCGAGCTCATGGCCCGCAGCCCGGGAAGGTGCTGGCACGGGCAGGGGCCCCTGCGGGCCTGCGGGCTCCTTGCAGGCTTGTTCCTGGCTCACCCAGCGTTCCCCACTGCCTGCCACCACCTCTCAGACTCCTCATGCCCAAGGCTAGGGTTTTCTTAAAACCAAGGAGGGAACAGCTAGGCTGAGGGCTTGGGGCGTGGCAGGCAGTGTTGGCTAGTGAAGGAACAGGTCCCCAGGGGCCAGGGGTCCCCTTGCTCATTTGCATCCTTGCCATGTGTCCTCAGCCAGTGAGCTAATCACTCAGCCCTCCACTTTCCCTGTGGGGTGGGACGAGGTACCAGCAGGTTGCCTCCCTGAGGAAACAGAAGCCCCGAGCACTGGTCCACTCACTCCTGTTCTAGGCACCGGACACTCCAACAGCGTCCCTCTCTCCAGGGACCAGCCTTGAGGAACAGCCTGGCCAGCCACAGCGCGTACCAGCTTTTCCCTCGGGCTGGAGACCGCGCTGTACTGGAGCAGGGCCATGCTCTTAGCAGCAGCTCGCTAAATCACAGTTGAGTGGATGAGCTGTCCCTGGGCAGACTCCTGGCTCACAAAGGTCCCGGCCAAGACGCTGGAACTCTCAGGATCTCTGAGGACCCTCCCTTCCTAAACACAGTGTGATCCTTGATTCGCACCACATCCCCACCCTTGGCCAATAGCACCCAATTCCAGCTGCTCATAAATTCCCTGCCTGCCACTCTGGGTGTCCAGGCCAGGAGCGGCGGGGGCTCCTGGAGGCTGGGGGGTCCATGCCTGCTTCCAGCACCCCGGGGAAGCAGAGAGGCAGAGGCCCAGGCGGAGCAGCTCACTGCGCCAGCTGTCAGAGGGGGTGTGGCCTGGAGTGTGGGGAAGCGGTGTCTGTATTTTCTACAATTAAGATACTACCATATAATTAAGGCATTTTTAACAGCTTTCTTAAAGACGAGGCTTTCAGTGTAGTCAGACGGGCACAGCCATCATCATAGCCAGTTTTAGAAGATTTTCTCTCGGTTAGAATTTATACTGCCATAGGATCTGTGTGCACTGCAGCTATTGCTCCTGCCCTTTAGCCTTCAGTCCCACTGATCTGTTTGTCTCCAGCCCTGGACGCGTCACCTCAGCGTACTGTGTGGTTGGTTGCCACTCTCTGCGTTAGCGTGACACATTGCTTATAAGGCTCAGCCGCAATGCATCACAAGAGCATCTAAACATCCTTCCTTTTCACACCCAAGTAATATTCCATTGCATGGCTGTACTGCAGTTCATTGATCCATTCCTCAGCTGATGTACCCTATGTAATATTTAAAATTGTGTTTAGTTTTTTAAAAAAATAACTGCTTGAAAGCAAATTGGTCAAGATGACAGTTGGTTCGAAGTGAGTATTGCTGGTTACTTGAGGCTTTTCAGCCTGTGATGTCACTTTCACTTCCAGATATCCCTTAGGGTCCACTCAGGACTTGTATCTGTAGAAACATGCGCCAGGCCCTGCCAGGGATGAAGCTTGGTTTTCTTGTGGATTTTTTTTTTTTTTTTTTTGCAACCAACCTAGAAGGTGCATACTGTTGTTGTGCTCATTTTATTTATTTATTTGTATTTTAGGGAAGAGCTACAGGGTGTTCAGAGTCTCACTACTAGATTGGACGTCCAATCATGTTTGGTGCTGAATCCTGATCCCAAGTCAGCTTAGGGTCCTAGCACACTGGCTAACCTGTCCAACCAAGCCTCAGTTTCCTCATCTTTAAAATGAGCCCAGCAAGGGCTAGCTAAATAGCTTAAAGGCTGGCCAAATAACTCAGAGGATTAAAGCACCTGCAAGCAGGTGCTGGGGCCTAGGATTTGATCCCTGGGCCTGCTATGCCAGCCTCCAGGGTGCACTGAGATGGCGATTGGGACTAGGCATGGTGGCACACACCTGTAATCCCAGTTCTTGGGAGGCTACAAACAGGTGGATTCAGCACCAAACATGAACCTCCTTCTCTATCCTACCTGTTGGCATATATGGGCATGGAAGGAAAATAAGGCCTAATAATGTGGTTCTTGTAGAAACTTCTCCCATTTCTTACCCACTTTTCCATCATGTTTTAGTTGTAAAACAACATACGAGGGCTGGCGAGATAGCTCAGCAGACTGAGCACCTGCTTAGGCAAGTGCAGGGACCAGGGTTGGATTCCTTGCACCACACGCTGTACTGGCCCTGTCTCCGGGTGCACGGAGCCAGCCACCAAGTCTGGGCACGGTGGGGCGTGCCTGTAATCCCAGCATTTGGGAGGCTGAAAACAGGAGGATCACTGTGAGTCTGAGCTGTGTAGTGCGACCTTGTACCACATACATGGCAAAAAGAAAAAAACTCTGACTGCTCTTTTTAAGACAGACCAATGTTAAAAAAAAAAAAAAAAAAAAGAACCTATCAGGATTTCAAGCTTACTGGATTACCCCTCACCTCCTGCATGTAAAAGGCTAGCTCCAAGGTGCTTCAGTGTAGCATATTATTTGAAAATAGTGGGAAAAAAGTTGAACAGGTAAAGTAGACATTGTAGACTGACAATAAATTTAGAAGGTAAAATAACTTATGAGGCAGTTAAAATAGGTTTTTCATTTTATTTATTTATTTTTTTTTTTGAGGTGAGGTCTCATTTTTTTGAACTCATTAAGTAGCTCACACTGGCCTCAGCCTCGCAGGGATCCTCTTGCCTCAGCCTCCCCAGTGTTGGAATTAAGGCTTCTGCCGCCAAGATGAACAAAATAGCGATTTAAGTGTCCCCAAGGTGGTGGAATTACCCTGCAGGACGCAGACATGATTAAGAGAGGAGAACAATGCACTTGAGGCCAGAGACACACAGCCTGCAGAGATGATTAGAGAGAAACTGCAAGTGAACAAAAGCAGAACAATCAGGATTGTTCTAGCGTTCACAAGAATTACCCCAAACTCCCCCAAGGGACAGATATATTTGCAGAAATGCTCAGCAATTCATTGGAAACAGGAAGACTCTTGTGGTATGTAGCAAAACTACAGTAAATTAAATAGCTGTTCCTGCAAAGACTTCTCTCATCCAACAAGTAGTGTTTCTCAGGGTGCAGCTGTGGGTCAGGAGCTACCCTGGGTGCTGAGGGCTCTGGAGGTCCCCAGGATGTTCCACTGGGCTGCCTCTGCCTTGCTACGCAGAGGGACTCTCCTAGGACCCAGGGGGTCACCAGTCTTAGGAGTGGTCTTCCAAGTTGATTGCAGCAGCAGCAGAACCTGATGTTTAAAGGGCACTGCCCCCAACATGAACCTGCACTGGAGGGTTCCCCGGCTGTGTACCAAGGAAAGAGCCATCCCTGGAGGCTTGGCCTAGTACCCTGGAGGCCTTTCCAGCCATGGTGCGGGACGTCGCGCCTTTCCACGGAAGGGGGTCCGCAGTGTTGCTGGTCCTCACACCTGCAGCTGCACGCACAGCTCCCCATAGGCCTGGCTGGATGGGCAGTCACAGCTGAGTGGTGGAGGGGAGAAATCCCCCTGAGGCTGGACCAGGCTGCTGGCAGATGCTGGGAGAGGGGCCAGTTGGTGGGAGGAAAGCGTGGACTCCTTCACTGTGCAGGTAGCCGTGCGCTTGCTGGTGGGCTCCTAGGGGCAAGGTTGGAGTGCGTTTCTACTCACAGTGCAATTGCAGTGGCTTAGTCAAAGATGTTGGGGAAACACTGGGTAAGGAAAGCCATGGGGATTCCTATACTGCAGGACTTCGCAGGGCTTTTAATATACTGCCCTTCATAATGACTTTCCAAGATGGGTCTGATGCCTGTGGTGTTGCCCCGACTCCAGGATACCTCAGCTGGCTAAGGTTCTGTGGAACAGTCAGGGAGCCGACTTGCTGAGTTGCCCCTGGACGCACAAGTGAGGGGCAGGGAGTCACCCAGGCCACACAGCTAGCTAATTGCAGAGAAGACCCTGGCTGTAGCACTCTGTTGTTGGAAGGCTTCCCGGCTATACAGGCTATACAATGTATTTGCTGGATTCTGAGGCTGGGGGTGGTGGGAACAAGGCCCGGTTCAGACACCCAGGGAGAGGGGGCTCAGAAATTGAAGGCTGGCTTTCGTGAAAGGAGCCTGTCTTCTAACTCTTGGGCGGCAGCTGTGGCTTCAGAGGGTCTGAGAGCCGACAGAGGACTTGTGGCCCAGCATGGACCTGGGCTGCCTGGCCAGGAGGATGGCTGCAGGGTGGCTCTGGGCCCAGACCAGCCAGCGCCGGGAAGACACAGGCTGTAAATCACTAGTGGACCACAGACCCAGTGCCATCCCCATGGGTTTCCTTTCCGCTTCTTAATCCTCCTCCTCAGACTCAGTAACAGAAAGCAGATTCCTGCTGGGGCCAGCACTGCGCGGGAGCGCGGCGGCTGGGAGAGGGGAGCCAGGGAGTTACCACATCAAGATCCTGCCGGCCTCACTTTTCCTTTCTTCCCCGCATAGCTGCTGTTAGCTGGAGTGCTCGGCCTGGCCCTGGCGCGGCGCCCTCACCCCCCTGGGTCCCCACTTTCAGCCTGGCCCAGCCTCTCCTGCAGTTGAGCCCAGCTTGGCTGTAGCCCCAGTGGCCAGCCTGCTCCTCAGGCTCACCCGGGCTGCGGTTCCTGGCCCTCCAGCACCGTGGTTTGGCTCCCTCGCGCCTCTCCAGGCCGCAGCTCAGCTAGAGCTGCCTCCGTGTGGGAGGATAAACACTGTGGATCTGAACTCCAATCCTGGTGCTGCTGACTGCGCCCACTTCCTTCTGGGAGCTGCGATTGCTCAGCCCAGT
This sequence comes from Ctenomys sociabilis, assembly GCA_004027165.1. Lineage (NCBI taxonomy): Eukaryota > Metazoa > Chordata > Mammalia > Rodentia > Ctenomyidae > Ctenomys > Ctenomys sociabilis. Next base: position 61,894 of record PVKA01005135.1, on the reverse strand, counting down.
GGAATGCAAGAAAGCTCCCTGGCACTGGGAAGGGGCTGACAGATGTTCTGTTCCGACAAAGAGAACGTAGCTGTTCGTTCCAGGTTGCTGCAAGAATTGAGAGACATTGATGTGGTCCCTCTTGTGAGCTCCAGATTGGGGAAGCTGAGGCAGGAGGATTGCTGAAGAGTTGGAGGCCAACATGGGCTGCATAGTGAGTTAGAGACCATACAAACTACAGAGTGAGGGACACCCTCTGGTTCTGAGCGGTGCTACCAGTTCAGCTGCCAGGGGGAGATTCCACAGGTCAGGGCATTGGGGATGTGGAGGCAGTCTAACCTAGTGGTTTGGGGTAGAACCTGGGTGAGCTCTCTGGATTCTCAGGGTGTCTGAGGTGTTTTGGTGGAGAGAACAGAGTAGGACTCTGGGTCCCCCTCTGCCTGTACCCCACCCCCCATGTTCCAGTAGACACAGTCGTAATTATCTGTTTTGTATTGCTGAAAAGAAAGTTTGAAAAGTATTGACCTGGGGCCAGGGAGATAATTCAGCAGTCTAAGAGCCTGGCTGGCAAGCACAAGGTCTTGGGTTTGATCCCTGGTACCACATGCTGTGCCATCCTGGAACCCCTGGTGCACTGTGCTGGCCACTGAAACCGGGCATGGTGATGCACATCTATAATCCCAGCACTGGGGAGGCTGAGACAAGAGGATCACTATAAGCTGTGTAGTGAGACCCTGTACCAAATCAATCAATCAATGTATCATTAAAATAAGAAAAGCATTGACTTGCTTCAATAATGCCATTTTACAGATGAGGAGACTGAGGCCTGGAAAAGTTAAGTGACTTGTGTCAGGTCACCCAGCTGTCTGGTAATGGCTTCAACCAGAACGGGCCTCATTTATTTTGTTGTTGAGACAGGGTCTCACTACGTAGTGCAGGCTGGCCTGGAATTCACAGTAGTCTTCCTGCCTCAGCCTCCCAAGTGCTGGGATTATAGGTGTGTGCCGCCATACCTGGCAAGAGTAAGTCTTGTGACTCCTGGAACAGTGCTTTTTATAAACAGTGTGGGAGACTGAGGTGCCCTGACCAGCCATTGCAGCAGGGGGTTGCCAGTCCACAGAGGAGCTCTGCCAGTCTGGCTGTGTGGCCCTGCGGACCATGGTGTCCCTGAACTTCTGGGACTCTAGGACTCTGGCTTCTACTCAAACCAACAAAGCAGCAAAGGCTCTGACGGGTAGAGGCAGAAAGTACGGGACCACACGGAGGTGGCCAGTCCAGAATGTAACTCTGTGCCCGGGCGGGTCAGAGATAGGGTCCCTCCCAGGGCAGCTGTGAGGACAGAGAGAGGGCGCACTGGGGGTGCCGGCCGCTGGCTGTGGGCCACTTCTCATGGTTGGTCTCTTCTTTCAGGAGTGAGAGGCCATGGGCCAGACCCAGGATGCCACAGGAGCCTCTCTCGAGCCAGGCCAGAGGACGAAGAGAGTGTGCCATGCCAACCCTCCCCCCTCCACCGCCACCAGGTTGCCTGGGGCGGAAGCAGGCCGACCTCTGTCACCACCTGTCTTCCCCCAACTTCCGGCATGGTTGTTTCGCACTTTGCCTGCCTCCCCGTCGGTGGAGAGCTCAGCCTTCCTCATGCTCAGCCTTGGGTCCTGAGGCTGCAGAAATTCATTGCCAAAGATCCGACAGAGACACTGAACAAGATGGGGGGACGAAACCTGCCAGCGAAAAGCCACGCCATGGCTCTGTGACTTGGTTCCTCCCGTTGCCCGAGTCCTATCTCAAGCCAAAGATGAACTAGCAGCGCCACCAGGAACTCTCGGAAAGCATAGGCATTTGGTGACCATGGGAAGCATGTGACCCTCTGAACTGTTGCTCTGTCTACACTGGCACCTGAATTAGATGGGTGCAAGTTAAACCTGGGAATGCCTGGGGGGATGGAGCAGAGGGCCTGCGATCCCTCTGCCCTTATTTTTCTTACACCAGCTGCCCAGGCCTTGGACCCGGATTGTCCGTGTGCTCTGGGCCCCGGCCTCTGAGAGTCTCAGTAGCCTGAGAAATGAGTAAGGTGGGGGTAGAAACAATAGTACCCCACCCCCACCCAAAACACACTAGATCTTTGCTCCTCTAGCCAGTGGTCCCTCCTCAGGCTGGGAAATCAAGAAGGCACACTGTAGGAAGGCAGTGATGTGTTACAGGTGGGCAGTAGGGTAGAGGGAGGAAGGGACCAGGGGAGTGGGCCCGGATGTGGCGTGGGGCTATGTTCAAAGCCAAGGCCTGCTCTTTCCTTGTGCTCTGAAGGCCAAAGCTGTTTACATCTGTGCTCAACCATCTGCTTCAAATTGAAGTAAAAGCTCCATCATGTAAAGAAATACTTGGTTGTCCTGAGTGGACTTAATGGGTGACCGGGCCTTTGCTTGGCCTGTTGTTGGAAGGGGCGTTGTGAGGGAGAGAGCTGGTCTCTAGAGGCTTTGAGCCACTTAGGCAGGCAGTGCAGGTGTGAGAGGTCAGGGAGTCCCCACCATGGCCTCAGCCTGGGCCAGAGATCAGAAGGCCCCATCCTGGATTCTGGAGGGGCCTGGTTTGATTCATACCTCGCAAGTTTAGGAAACAAGGATTGTTAATCTCATAACACAGCTGAGGCCCAAAAAGAAAGGGTCAGTCAGTGACAGAGCCAGTTCTTGAGTCAAGATGGGCTTTCTCCAAACGCTCTGCTCCAGAACCTTCTCCAGCCCTAACACCAGTCCCAGTCCAAAGTCCTGTGGTCCTGTGAGAAGGGCCGGCCACCACGGCTGCAGGACAGTTGCTGGTGGCGTTCAGTGGTGGCACTTCCTAGAGAAAAAGCCAACATGGCCCGAGCAGCACCCAACTGTTGGCCAGGAGCTCTTTCTGCTACACCCCAGGACCCCTCCCCACCCCTCTTCGGCACTCATGGCCTTCTTCCCACGCATCCCATTTATCCTGAAACACCTGCCACCAGCCTTGCCCAGACCTCAGGTGAGGGCCAATGTGCCGAGGTGGCTTCTTCACGGGACCTGCGACTGTGTGCAGCGAGCGGGACCAACAGACGAGAAAGAATTAGGACAACTGAGATATGGTCAGGTGCTTCAACCAAAAAGAACTAACTCTCCCTGAGGGTATCAGAAAGGGCTCTCCTGGGAATGGGCCACATAAATTGGGTTTTGAAGGACCAGTAGAAGTTTTCTGAGCAGAGGATTGCTCTCCTTTTGAGCTTCCCCCATCTGTATGGCAACTTAGGGTTGTGTGTGTGTGTATGTGTGTGTGTATGTGTATGTGTACACATACGCCCTCTCCTGTGTAACTGACACAGAGACAAGGGCAGATCTTGTCCACTCTGCCAGCAGCCAAGCCAAAAGACCCTCACCAGAGTGTGAATAACAGAGTGCCCTTGCTGGGGCCTGGGAGGGTGCATTCCAGTCTGGCCGAGGGAGTGAGGTCATAGAGACACCTGCAGACACGTTTGTGGCACACCCACGTTTTCTAAGCCCAACGGTCCCATGTGGATGTCACACGGAGCCCCTCTGTGTACACATCTGTGTGTATGTGTACATGACAGGCTCTCTGCTTCCCCTTGGACAAAGCCAGACAGGACGGCCAAGGGTGTTAAGGATGCCCTGCTCCTGGGCCTGGGTGTCCCAAGCCACACTGGGAGCCAAGCTGAGGCAGCTGCACAGGCTACACAGAAGCTGCAGGGAGAGTGGTGCCCATCCTTCCTGCCTGAAGCCTTGTCTGGGGCCCCAGGCAGGGGCATGAGGGCAGCTACCAAGGTTGGGCCTGGGGCCTACTGTGGTAGGCCTTGCCTCCCTGCCTGGGGCAGGGAGTGGGGGTGGGGTGGGGGTGGGCTCGGCTTCCTCGTTCGCAGCTTCCTGGCCCCACAATGGCCACTGCCAGCAGCCGGATGACAGGCGGCCTGGCCTTTTCAAAGCCAGGCTCAGTGGCTCGGAGCTGCCTTCTCCCTTTCCCTCCCGCTGCTGCCCCTTCTTAGCTTTTGCTTCTGGGCCCAGGGCGGGCCCTGAGCCTGAGCCCTGCTTTGCCTCATGGGCTTTCCCACACGTCTGCCTTCTGTCCTCAGGACCCCTCCCTGAAGCCAGGCACGCCAAGGAATCCAGACAGATAAATATCGACTGTTTCACAGATCTCTGGGCAGAGCCCCATCTCCAGATGGCACTATGGAATTCCTAGAGGGCGAACATCGGGTATAATTCATCTTCAAATCCTGGAAAGGGCACCGCAGATTGGATGCACTGGCCTTTTAGTGGGATGAATGAATGAGTAAAATAATGAAAAACTGAGCTGGGTGTGGTGGTGTTCCTGGGATCCCTGTACTCTGAGAGGCCGAAGGAGGAGGATCAGAAGTTCAAGGCCAGTCTGGGTAATTTAGCAAGACCTTGTCTCAAAATTAAAAAATAAAATTGGGCTGAGGATATAGCTCAGCGTGGAAGCCCTGGGTCCAATTCTCAGTACTGGGGAGGGGAAAGGAAGGGAGGAGAGGAGTAATTCACTCGTTTTGGTTTTCTTCCCTCTACCAAGCGCCTATTTGTTCAAGACCCAGACAGAATGAGGCTGGGGCCAGGTGACCTACGGCCAGGGCCAGGCCGAAGCCCCTGGACGCTGGGTAACTGTTAGCACAGCCATGCCCTCCTAGCCCCATGCGCCCACGGCACTGACCAGTGGCGCTTCTTCTCCAAGGCCCTCGCTCCTGGCTGCTACTGAGTCACACCAGCAGGGTTTCTCTTCTCCACCTGGGCAGAGTCTCAGGGGTCCCTGGAGCACGCCCACATCCGGGGCGGGGGGCCAACAGGAAGACATGGTTCCGGGGTGCTCGCTGGTGCCCACGGGTCTCTGGTCCTTCTGCATGGCTGACACAGGCTCATCTCCCGTCTCCCCAGGGTCCCCCATGACCTTCAGGCTGGACTCCGGGCCCCTCGGCTGCCTGTGACGGGCGGTCTGACCACTCCTCCAAGGTCTCCAAGGTCTCCCAGTTTTCTCTAAGCCTGGCTGTGCCCCCAGCTTGGCCTTCGAGGGGTGCTGTCCAACTTCTACCCTGAGATGTGAACAGCCCCTCTCTAGATTGTGTCTATTTCTTCCTGGGCCTGCAGGTTTGCCTTGTAATCTAACTTTCCTCTGTAGAGCTTCACACCAGGCCCTTCCCAGGCCTCCCTGGGAACTTGGGTTCTTTTAATCCAGAAACCAGGACAGATAGAGAGGCTCTGCTTAACCAACAACAGTGACCCAGCACCTGCCTTTCTGTCCTCACCTTTCTCTTTCACCTATAAATAAGAACATCCCTTCCCTGTCCAGCAGGAAGCAAGCCCGGCAGCCACCCAGATCCCAAATCCCGGCGGAATCTCGGGAATTCACATCCCCTAGAACTCCCAGGTCCATAGAATTCCACATCTCGCCCTCACCGCCCTCCTGTGCCCGATTCCTTGTGCATCTGGGCAAGGGAACGCGGGCGTTTCCTCCATGTCCCCAAAGCGTCACTTACAAAAGGTATTGGTGTGAGGTCGTTTTTCCTATATTTGATACATTTAAAAAATGTTTATATTCACAAAACAAAAAGTGAACAGGGCTTTGCCTTTGATTTCCTCTTTTTTGTAGCCGATTTCATTTATTTATTTATTTTTTTGACTGGTCCACTGTATTTTCGTATTTTCGACTGTTACAAATTTCTCCCCGCTCTGGCTTTATTCCCCAATGCGACATTTCTGGGCAGTGACTCATCCAAAGTTGTCCCACAGCTGGTGTGTAAATCCAGTCTTTTGGCAGACCCCCGCCCCGACCTCCTGCTCACCGGCTCCCTGGTCATCACTAGACCTGGGCCTGAGAATGTGTGACAGTAATGTGTGGCCCCCAGCGATTGCCTCCAGGGCGGCGGGCCAGACTGCCCACCCACTCGGCTGCACGGGACCCAGGTTGTGTCTCGGGGACGGTGACATGTGGCCCTGGAGCAGCCACTTTCTGGCCCTCAGTTTCTCTACCCTCCAGGCTTGTCCAGAAGCAGCAGATGGGCACGGACAGGGAGGAGGGGACAGGCAGGCAGAGCCAAAGCCATGCCCCAAACCACCTTCAAAGCCATCTGGTCCACAGACGACATGCTTTTATCCTGGGGATTGCATTTCCAGGCCCACAACCAGAAGTTTCTAGAGAATTCCCCCTTGCCTGGAGGGAATCACACACACACACACACACACACACACACACACACACACACGCACGCACACACACAGCACACACTTTTTTTTTTGTAAGTAAAGAACTAAAAATGCTTTGAGGTTCCAAAATGGAGAAATTTCCATTTTTGGAGATGAAAATAAAACACTTCAGGAATGCTATACTGACCTTTGTTTTAAAAAACAAAAATCGGGGTTAGGGGTTTGACAGAGATTTTAATGTCTCTTCCAGGGTGAGAAGCTGTCTAAAGAAGCCAAATATTGTAATCTGAGGAACAGCTCCAAGATGCACAAGGCGAGGCCTTTTGAGAATGCAGGTTTGGATGGTCCATGCCTGTGGGAAGCACAGCTTGCCCTGTCCCCTTTGGAAGGCTCTGACATTTCACCTTGAGAACGCAGTGCCCCTCAAACTTATTTAAATATATGCATATTTTACATTTCTATTGTGATAAAACATGCATTAAAATATAAATTATTTTAGCTACTCATACATGTGCAATGGGTAACAGTAAATACATTCATAGTGTCTTGGGATCATCGCTATGTGTGCTCCTTTTTATTTATTTATTTATTTTTGTATTTTAGGGAAGGGTCCACAGGGTGTGCAGGGTCTAACTACCAGATCAGACCTGTAGTGATCCACGGGCACACGCCACCACACCCATTCTCAACTGCCCAGCACTGTAGGCCTGGGAATCGAACCCCTGGCTCCTGCCCCTGCTTGCAGGTGCTTTAATCCGCTGGGCTATTTGGCCAGCACTTCCTTTTTTTTTTTTTTTTTAACTCCTTTTTATTGTAAACCCCTTGTGCCCATGGAGACTTTCTGTTCCACGATTTGCCTATGCTAGGCACTTCATAGAAATGGAACAGACAGTACTTGTTTCCTTCTCTGTTGAGCTCATTGCACTGGGCTTAACACTGGCAAGGCCCATGCATGGGATAGATAGCATGTGGTATCAGTTCCTTCTTTTTATATAGCTAAGTAACGTTCCATTGTATGCACAGGCCACACGTGGATCCATCCTGTGGATGCACAGCACTTTTTAGTGTTTCATGCTCTGACTTCTTGTGGAACCCCAGCAGGGGTTCTTGGGTCACAGTTTGGGAACCAGTGGTTTATGAAGTCACTAGAATATTTGGACTTAGGATGGACCAGGATGTTCACACCCACATAGTTGCTTGGATCGTGTCTCCACACTCAAAGCAGAGGCTGAAGCCCTGAGTGGGAAAGCCTTCAGAAAGTACCCCAAAGGGAGCTTTCTGTCGGCCAGCCCTGCGGGGAGAGTGAGGGAGCGCTTTGTCCTTCGAAACCCACAGGACACTTTGTCCTGCTGCCCTGTGGGGACCTGCTGGGAAGACTGACAGCTTGGAGCTGGTGCCGTCTGTCAGGGCTGCCTCCCTGGCTTTGAGGAAAGGACTGGACAGGAGCCAAGCTCGAGGAGGACAGTCGGACAGGAGGCGCAGGCCCCTTTTGGCAACCCCACAGCTCACAGCCCGACAGGGAGCTGGACAGGCTGTTCTGAGCCCTGCCCTCACCCCTTCCCTGTCAGTCTTTCCCATAGACACCGGTTCTGGCTGGCAGATGGCGGGGACTAGGGGGTCTCAGGGGTGCTCCCTGGGGCAGACAGCATGGTGCTCTGGTCCGTGAGGAAACTGCCCAAACAGAGCCTCCAACAGTATATGGAGAACATGGCCCCTTCTGTGAACTGCAGCCTGGCCAGACCTTCAACCCCATGGTTGACCCCTCTTGTGTACAAGCAGACAGGGATCTTGTGACCTCCAAAGTCCCTCCTGGGTAGGAAGTGTCCTTCTGGGCTCTCAAACTGCTTGTCCTGCGTGGATTCTTGAAGTCTGGACTTTGATTAGAAGCTCCTACCAAGATGTGGCAGCCACATGGGGCCCCAAGGCCATACTGTTCCTGCCTGGAGGACTCTAATTCTCCTGAGAGAATAGCTTTTGAGCCAGAGAACTACTGGAAAGACCAAAGACTTTCCAGAGTTTTTAAATAAATCGACAGAGAAGAAAGGAAATACCAATAGAGCGTCCTCAGCCTTCCAATCTGGACAAAGTTCACTTCTCCAGAGCCCGTGGACCTCCCAGGAGTGTCCCCTCACCCTCATGGCTACTTGTGTCCCTGTCTGTCTGCCTGACTCAGTTGTCCACTCCTGGCAGGCAGTAGCATGCCTGGTTTGTGTCCCTGAGGTGTGAGGGTGTCTCCTGACCTGTCCCTGTCCCGATGAGCGGCTGCAGGGTGAGCCCACCCTGTGCTGTCTCTGTGATGCCTGGCACAGAGGTTCATGTAAGGGAGCACGGGGTGACCCAGTCTCCTCTGCCTGGTGACAGCAATATCCACAGAGCGTGGCAGCAGTCACCAGTGGCAGGGGCTCTCAGCCCTGTCACCCACTGCTGAGTGACGTAGCTCATTACTTTCTCTCAGAAGCTTGGTTTCTCTCTTTGTAAAGCAAGCAGTTTAGACACATGCTTCTAGCTCCCTGGACAACATCTGCCTGCTCAACACCGGGCAGTTGAAATCGAAGCCATTTTTACTGTAAAGTTGCCACTCTAAGCCTGCCCAGCCAAACATCCCCCACACAGAAAGAGAAAGTGCATGCTCTTCATCTGCTTTTCTCTCTGCTCTGGCCTCAGCTGACCTGTCCTCTCCCAGACCCCCAGACCCCTCCCAATGCAGTGGCCTTCCTCTGGCTGGCCCTTCCTTGGGGGCCTGTTTCCTCCTCTGGCCTGAGCGCTGGTCCAGAGAGCTCACGCCTGTCCCCGCAGCCTGCCTGCCCACAGCTTCCTTGGAGCAGGGCCTTGGCCAGCACCACTACCGTTGAAGAGACTTAATTAGTGCAGGGATCTGCTTTCCTGGCCCTGGGAAGAGGCGCCTTCCTGGGAGCTCAAGGACACAGGGCCCCCCATTGTTCCCTGGAGCAGCACAGCTGCTTGCTGCAGCTGCTCCCAGCCCCGTCAGCTGCTGCCCTCTCAGTCCTCCACACTCGGGGTCCTTTCCAGGTCTCCAATGAAGGGCTTATCCGAGTGGCACCCTCAACAACTGCGGTCCTTTCCCAGAGCCGGCACCTTCTAGCACTGTCCTTCAGGATGGTCTGCCACGCCCACGCCTGCACTCGGTCCTCAGTCCTCCTCGGACGTTTGGCATTGCCCGCACCCCTTCCTGAGGTCCTCTGTGACTCCAGAGACCCACCCCTGCTCTGCCTCCACTGCTTCTGGAGGCTTCCGCTCATTGCCTTTGCTTGTGGGCATGTGCTGGGCTCTCTGGGGTCCTCTGTGCTCACTCAGGGCATCGTGTCCCTGGGATGCTGACAGCTTCCAAACTCCTCTCTGCAGCCAGACCTCAGCATGACCTCCAGCACCCACAGCCACCTGCTCCTTGTGCCTCCCTGACCTTGTCACCTGCTACTGTCCTCTGTGCCTGCTTTGACACACCAGACCCAGCTGCCTCTGGGTCTTGGCATACGCTGTGTCCTGAATTTCCCCATGGTTTATACCCTTGTCTTCAGTTCTTTGACTAGATGCCAGTTTGTACTCAACACAAAACTTTCCTGGTCTCTCTCTCTCTCTCTCTCTCTCTCTCTCTCTCTCTCTCTTTTTCTTTCTTTTTCTGTCTCTGTCTCTCTCCCTCTCCTTTCTCACTCACTTTCTTGAGACAGGGTCTCACTGTATACCCCAGGTTGGCCTTGAATTCTCAGCAGTCCTCCTGCCTCAGCCTCCCAAGTGCTGGGATTACAGGTCTGCGCCACCACGCCTGGCTGATCACTATTTTTTATCACACTTGCTCCTCACACACACTTCCCCTGGCATTCTTTTTCTCTCTCCTGATTCGTCTTCTCTGCAGTATTTATCACCAGGGAACATGGTGTACCGTAAGAGGCTTAACTCTTGCTTCCTTCTACAAGGTAAACTTGACAGGATCAGGGATCTATGTTGGTTTTATTCACCTTTAACGTCCACACAGTTCCCAGCTCAGACTGACTGACAAATATTCAATGAGTGGGTGCTTTAGTAAATAGCCTTATATGTGCATTTTTATATTCAGGTTTTTTTTTTTTTTTTTAAACATTGGTAGAGCCTGGGAGGTTGTACTGTCAAAGGTACCTGTAGAATATTTTTAATTTTCACAAACAATTCTAGATTACATTCCCAAGAGGCTACAGCAGTTCATGCCCATTTCCTTGCTTGTGCTGAATGTTATCACACTTGAACTTTTGCCAGTCTTGGGGGGGGGAGGGGGAAATAGCTCATTGTTCCAATTTCCATTTTCCTGACTAACAGAGAACATTTTTCACATTTATTGACCGCTTGAATTTTCATTTCTATGAATGGCCTTTTTCCTAGTCCTTGCCCATTTTTGGTTTTTGGAGAGTGGTGGAGAGCTGACCTTTTCTAATGAGTTTACAGGAAGGAATTAGCATTTTTAAAAATAGCATCTTGGGAATTCTGGCACCTAAGGCAAGCTACAGCATGTGGCATTTGTACAAGGACCTCCTGGGTTTGCTACTGCCTGGAGATCCCTGATGGATTTTGGAATTAAAAGTACTTTAAAGATTTTTTTTTTCTCCTTGTTGGTTCTCTGTATTTCCTACAATAAAATTGTCTTACTCTATTTTTAAAAGGATATTAAAAGACAATCATAGGAAAATTCTTGTACTATGATGACAAATGGAAAAAGCATTTATAATTAGCATGTACCTTCTGATTACAGCTATTGGAAGTCTAACGGTAAACTGGCCAAAGGAAGGATGGGATTGTGGGTAATTTTTCACACTCTGAGGAGTAGCCAGGCAGGAAAAGAGGAGGTAATGGCGAAGCCTTAGTGAAGAAGGATGAGCAGCTGGAATGGTGGCGCTCAAGCCACCGTATTCGCTTTCTGTGCCCCGGCAGACATTACTAATCGATCGGTAGCTCCTCATAAGCTGTCGCCCAGCCTTAGGGTAGCCTGATAGTCCAGGGTGATCCAAGTTGGCAGGCAAGAAAAAGCCGGCTAGCACCCTGGCCTGGGCAGGAGGCCATGAAGGCAGCCTGAGCTCCAGCCAAGTTCTCCAAGGCCTCTCTGATGGCTCTCAGGGCTTCACTGGAGCTGCAGTCCCTGGAGGTGGGGTGGGGGGGGGGTCACCTGGCACATTTTATAGCTGTATTGTGGAGACTGGGCTTCACTTTCTAAAATCTTTTCTCCCGAAACTTAAGGATCATTGAGAGCAGGAACGTGGCCCTCCGCCTGGACGCTCTCCGCCTGGACGCTCTTGGTTTCCCAGACGCTGGTACCTCCTCTGACCACCACCCCGTGGCCACTCTGCCTTTTGGCCGCACTCTCCAGCCTCTGACCTCTGCTCCCAAGATTCCTAGCGTGCCTGCTGCCCCCTCGTGCGGGCCCAGCTACCGTGCTGCACCCGCCTCTGTGCCCCTGTTACAGCCTCACAAACCTCAGAGCTGACACTCGCCAGCAAGGCTCACTGCACACTGCTGGGGGTGCCCACCACGCTCCTCCCCTCGGCCAGCATCGGGGAGTGGACTGACTAGAAAGCAGGAAGAAATATTTGCATGGCTTTTTGGAAAACAGTCAGTGATACAAGAAGATAACATGGAAAGGTACGGGGAAATCACCAGTAACTCAACTGCATGGAGGTGACTGTGGTTCTTGTGCTGGTGACCACCCTCGGGTGCCTCTGGGCCTGCGCTCCCGTGGAGATATTGCATCTAAGTGGTCACTAACTGGATAATGCTGTGGTTCTGCCTGCATCTTCCCCTCAGCCACATGCCAGGAGGATCTTAAAGATTGTCAATGACAAGGAACGTGTTTCTACTCCTAGCAGGTAAACTATATTCCACAGGATTTTCTCTCCCTTTTCTCCTCTCAGCAGCTCTGCATTTTTGCTTCTTCAGAGGTGCAAGCTCAATTCACTCCGCATTTCTCTGCCACAGGAAAGGAGTTTTAGCAGGTGTACAGACAGTGCCTTAAAGGCCACAGGACTTTGCTCCGCGTGGTCCGAGTGTGGTTATCCAACCTAGTTCCACTGGGGTATGAGTGCAGTCCCTGGGCGGGCCCTGCGGTGGCCCCTCCCCTCGTGGTGCTTTTATATACATCCATAAATCCTTTGATATTTCTTCTTTCCTTAAAATGCAGCCTCAGGCCGGGGAGATGGCTCAGTGGAGTAAGTGCTTCCCTGACAAGCACAAGGCCCTGAGTTCAACCCCCGGGTCTGCCAAAAAAAAAAAAAAAAAAAAAAAAAAAAAAAAAAAGTGGAGGGCAACCAGCTCGGGTTCCCCTTCTGTCCCTGTCCAACAGAAGCTTTTCTTTCCAGTAAAGTTTTACTCTCAACCTCTGAAAAAAAAAAAAAAAATAAGTGGAGCCTCCGCCTCCCCTCTAGTGCAGGTGGTCTTCAGGGACTTGCTCTGAGAGGACAGAAGGTGGCGTGTTTGAGACTTGGGCAGGAGAGGCGGGTTGGCTTCCTCCCTCCTCTGCCTCCGGCCCTGCACCGTGGGAAGAGCCACGTGACAAGTCGTGAGGACGACGGTGCAGCCCCACGGAGAGGAGTGCGTGTGGCGAGGACCAAGCTCAGCTTCCTTGTCATCGGCCACCCGAGTCAGTCACTTGGGATCCTCAGGTGACTGTGGTCATGGATGACACTTTGATCGCACTTTCAGAGTTCCTGGCTTACGGAAATGAAGAGAATCCATGCTTATGATGCTTTCTTTTCCTTCCTTCCTTCCTTCCTTCCTTCCTTCCTTCCTTCCTTCCTTCCTTCCTTCCTTCCTTCCTTCCTTCCTTCTCTCTTGAGATGGGGGAGTCTCACCATATAACCCAGGATATCTTTAACCTTGTAGTTCTCCTGCCTCAGCTTCCAGAAGGCTGAGATAGAGGTGTGTGCCAGCAGGGCTGGCTGTGCTTATTGTTTAAAGGGACACAGATTTGGGGTGATTTGTTCCGTCACAATGGGCTGATGCACATTCATAAAGGAAGGGCTGGCCTTCCCTTCCCCTTTTCCCTTCTCTGGAAGGATGGTACGTGGATCTTGCTGATGGGGACAATATGCTAAGGATGGAGAAGCAGGACAGAGCCAGAGCTTGGGCCTTGTGGTTTCTTCCAGCACAATGACTTGGGCTCCGATCTGGAAGAGGAATAGATACATGCATGAATTAAACTAGCACTTCCACCAGCATTGTGTGCTATAGTGGCTTATAGGCGCGAGAAGCCACCAATGGCCTTTGACATGGGAGCAGTTACCTCTGCACGCAAGCAGCCTGCTGTGCACTGTGTTTATGCCCCCATTCCTATGCTGAAGCAGGCCTCAGTGTGACAATATTAGGAGGGTGGAGTTCCCTTGGATGGGATTCGTGCCCTTATGAAAGATAAAGGGAACAGGGGTGCACTCTTCTACCAGCGGAGGACTCAGCAAGGCAGCACCATGAGCTAGAGAGCTGACTTGGCTAGACCCCAGATCTGCTGGTACCTGGAGCTTGGAGTTCCCACCCTGCAGGACCATGAGCAATACATTCCAGTTATGGAATTCTGTTTTAGCAGCAAGGCCAGATGAAGACACAGCTGTATTCTCTTATCCCAGTGAGCTGCTGTCGTTATCGTTTTCTCTGTGTGCTGTGATGGCAGTGGAGCTCAGGAAGCTCTGGGTTTCTGTCACAGCAGCCAACTCTGCGCCTAACAGATCCGCTCTGCAGAGTGGTGCTTAGCATACTTCGTGGGTGCTACCTTCCCTAATCAGGCCAAGGGACAGTCACGCTCTGTGCAGAAGGCTGGCAAGGGTGACAGATGGGGAGGCTTTCCTGGCTCAAGAGACCCCAGGTGCTTGGTGGCTGAGGACCCTGTCTTCCCAGGGGACCAGCGACAGCCAGCACCAGCGTGCACAGCCACTCACCTCTCTCCCATGGCTCCATCTCCTCCCCTTGCACGGTGTCTATACCCTGACTACCTTCTCTTCTTGACCTTTAATCTCTTCTGATCCAGAAGAACGGCTGAGATGGGCGCACTCCAGCTTCCTATAGGCTGCTTAATAATGTCATTATTCTCTGATGTCAGCCCTGGGTCGCAGACCAGATATACCCAAGCCTGGTTTGGACAGAAAGCTATCAGGAGAGATGAAACTTGGGATGGGGCTTTCCTGTTTTATGTACTCTGGCCAGCAGAATGCCAATTTTATTTTTGGCAGGACCTGGAGTTGAACTCAGGCCCTTATACTTGCCAGACAAGCACTTATTCTCCTGAGCTGTCTCTTGGCCTGCCAATTTTAGAAGGTATAGACAAAATATGTGTCTATACCGATTAAAATTGTGTCTCCTTAACATTCATATTTGACATCCTAACTGCCAGTGTGATAGTACTCAGTGGGGGTGGGGGTGGTTAGAGAAGAGATTAGGTCATAAAGATGGCATGGGACTAGTGTGGCCCCAGACAGCTCTGTTGGCCTTTTCTACCATGTGAGGACACAACTAGGAGAGGGAGGCCTCCAACCCTCCAACCCAAAGGGGGCCCTCACCGGCCCCTGACCCTGCTGATCTCAGACTTCAGCCTCCACAGCTGGGAGAAATAGATAGCTGTTGCCTGTAAACTGTTTGCATGGCGGTACTCTGTACAGCTGCTCAGAAGGAGTAAGAAACTGAGTTCACACACCCAGTTCACTAGCTGAAGGCTACCTCCCCTTTGTTTAAACTTAGGACTCTAGGAATAATCAGAAGCATTTGTGTTGGGGGGAATGACCTCAGTCCGTGACGTGAGAACCATGTACGTTTCAGGACGGTGCTTCTGCAAGCGTGGGCTTCAACCTATGTGACTACGGAGACATCTGACCTCTCCTCCTGGTGGAGTCCGAAGCCGCATGGCCAGGAGATGGCCCTGGCTTAGACTGCAGGCTCATTTCCTAAACTCCTGCTCCAGCTGCAGCCTGTGCTGCTCATTCTCCCCCTATTCCTAGGCTTAGAACGGGCTGTTTTCTTATTTCAAGGTTCTTGGCATCAAACTAGTTCTAGTATCTGGTGGTATAGACACAACACAAGACCTCACCTCTTGTGAGTTTGTATTTCAACGGCAGTAAGTGCATTTGCGGCGTGGGACAAGCACCTCCACCCATTTCCAGTATTTTCGTGACTGCCAAACTGACACTCAGAACCCTTTAAACAATACCGCTCAGGGGCCAGCCAAATAGCTCAGTGGATTAAAGCGCCTGCAAGCAGGTGCCGGGGCCTTGCATTCGATCCCTGGACCTGCCTTACTGGCCCCACCCCGAGGGTGCGCTGAGATGGCAATTGAGACTGGGCATGGTGGAACATGCCTGTAACCCCAGCACTTGGGACAGCATTTGGGAGGCTGTAATGGGAGGCTCACGACAAGTCCAGTCTAGTAGTGAGACCCTGAATACCCTGTAGACCCTGCCCTAAAATACAAAGAAAAAAAAAAAAAAGGACAACAATACCGCTCATCCCTTGCCCCCTGCTCCTGGTAGCCACCTACATTCCTCTCTATGGCAGTCCTTGTCCTATTGTGCTGGCTTGTTTTGCCCACCTGGAGCCCCATGTTTTCCCAACTGTGGCCTGCACTCGAGACTCCTTCCTCACCCTGAGCACAAAGCCACAAAGCTTTGACTTGCTGGATTTTCATCGAGGTCTGATGTCTCCAGCACGTTCTGCAGGATCCCCACAGACGGCTGCACCCAGCCCCTCTCTTCTACATTTTTGTTCTCAGGATCAGCTGCAGTGTCTGCCTGACATCTGGCAGTGCTGGGCAGGCTGTTCCCTCCTGCTCTCTGGGAGAAGAGGGGCTCCCAGTCGGGGGGTCTCTGCTGGATGCAGATGCTCACAGAATGACATGCATGGTGCGCCCCCCTCTCTGGTGACAACTCGGACTCCTCTGTTACACGCCCTTCCTGTGTGCTGTTAGCTCCACTCACAGTGGGCACTGGTTTGATTTTTTTTTTCAACATCGTTTAACATTTCTTATTTGATTTAATTCAAATTCTGTGATGTAGGCTCAGCGTCAGCCACTCTTTTAACTCTAAGGAAACACTGAGACCCAGGGACATGACAGGCCTCACCTGCCCAGGGACCAGTGCCCGCACATTCAGGATGTCCTTGTCTTGAGGACATCTCTGGAAGGTGGTGAAAGCTTCAGGTTCTTCACTCTGTTGTTCTCCCTCTTCTCACCTGGAGGAGGATGGAAGGAATAACCGGATGTGGGACCTCCAGACAGATGGGACCCTGCCCCCAGCTGTGGCTCACCTGGCCGGCTCCTGAGCTGAGCAATTAATCGGTTGCCCTTAAGAGACAGACCTGGGTGGGAAGGAGACGAGACAGACTGTGGCCACCTCCTGGGGACTCCAGGGCAAAGGCACAGGCCTGCAAGCCTTCTTACTGCAGGAAGACGCCAGCAACTGCAGCCATTTGAGAACACAGAAGCTCCTTGCTACTGCTTTCTGAGCTGAGTGGCTGCAGGGACCTGGGACAGCTACGGCTTGGGGTCAGGGGTTCTGGTGGCAGAATGGGCTCAGGCAGGGCCATCTAACTTCTCTTGCTGGTCTCCTTTTATAATGACAGCTCGCAAGCAGAGGAGACCTTTGAGAATGCAGGGAGCTCCAGTGAGAAGGCCTAGCGTAGTGCACTCACCCTTCAAAAAATCCCACTTGGTGGTTGTGTCAGTCAGGATAGGCTGAGTCATGCTGTGGTAACAAGTGGCCTCATGTTAAAATTATGGAATAAAATACTAGATACAGTATAAAAAAAAAAAAGCAAGTGGCCTTGTGACATGGCAATATACGTATTAATTCTTCCTCCTGTTTTCTGGTACACAGCACCTAAGGCCCCTGGTATTTTTTTTTTTTTTTTTGGCAGAATTGGGGATTAAACTCAGGCCCTTGAACTTGCCAGGGAAGTGCTTATTCCACTGAGCCATCTCCCCAGCCCTAAAGAATGTTAATCTATCTTTATTTCTGATTTTTTTCAGAACCTGGGATTGAACTCAGGCCCTTTTGCTTGCCAGGCAAGCACTTATTCTACTGAGCTATCTCCCCGGCCTTTCTGGTATCTTTGGAATGGTAAATATTTTTTATATGCCAGTGAGATGGCCACCAGCATCTGGATTTGGAGCTGGTCACCAGGAGGACTCAGGCAGCGGCAGAGGGCCTGGACTTTCAGCTTTACCTCTGAACCTCTGGGGAAGGGAAGAGGTGGGAGATGGAGTTGGCGGCCAATGGTGTCATCAGTCTTGCTTGTAGTGAAGCCCTCATGAAGCCCACTAGGCCTGGGACAGAGAGCTTCTGCAGAGCAGCACACAGGGGTTCTGGAGGACAGCATGCCTGAGTTGGACCGAGGACCTCTGTGTCCCCCGCACCCCCATGTGCCCTGGCCTACGTGCTTCTTGCGGCTGGTTATGTATCACGCCCTCTGTAATATCCTCTGTGATAAGTGGGTTAATATAGATAAAATCTCTCCTGAGTGCTGTGAGCCATTCTAATAGATTATTCAAAGTTGAGAGGGTGCCTTGGGATCCTCAGTTTATAGCCTCAGTCAGAAACACAGGGAAAACAACCTGGGGCTTGTGCTTGGCACTGAAGTAGGGGGCTGCCTCAGGACTAATCCTCCCCCCACGGGAGCCAACAATACCTCCAGGGGGACAGTGTCAGTATTGAGAACAGCTGAATTGAATGTCTGGGGAACACCCACCACCAGATGTCAGAAGAACTGTGACAGGTGATTTGGAGAATAAGAAAAACACCTTGTCTGTGCTAAAAAGAATACTAAAAGTGTAATGGCTTCAACCAAGTGTCTACTCCTTGTTCATTTGAAATATGCATTCTGAGAACTAAGAGCGATTATAGTGGTTAAATCTACGGATTCTTGTGTGCAGTGTGATTGTCACAGCGCATTTCTTTATGTGTGGCTAAAGGAATTTTTAGGCTGTCTTATTTTGTTTTTGTTCGTATTTTAGGGAAGCATCTACAGGGTGTTCAGGGTCTCACTACTAGCTCAGACTCCTAGTGATCCTCCTGTTTGTAGCCTCCCAAGACCTGGGATTACAGGCTAGTGCCACCATTACAGGCTCAGCACACCCTGGGGGCAGGGCCGGGGCACAGGGGGCTCTGGGACTCAAGTGATGCAAAAGACCCTGTTAAAGAGGCCTGGGCAGGGGTCCTGGATCTCTCTATACCTGTCTTTTTTTTTTTTTTTTTTTTTTTTTTTGCAGAACCAGGGATTGAACTCAGGCCCTTGCACTTTGCCAGGAAAGCATTTAGTCCATTGAGCCATCTCCCTGGGCTCTTCTCTATACCTGTCTTTATACTTTCCTGTGAATCTATCATTATTTCAAAATAAGACAACTAGGACCAGCCAAATAGCTCAGCAGATTAAAGTGCCTGCAAGCAGCACAGGGGCTAGGGATTCAATCCCTGGGCCTGCAGTGCCGGCCCCACCCCCTGGGCATGCTGAGACAGCAATTGAGACTGGGTGTGGTGGCCAATTTCTTGGGAGTCTATAAACAGGTTGATCACTACTAGTCTGATCTAGTAGTGAGACCCTGAACACCCTGTAGACCCTTCCCTAAAATACAAAACAAAAACAGAAACATAAAACAAAATAAGACAACTAAAAATTTCTTTTAGCCACACATAAAGAAATGTGCTTTGAGGATCACATGGTACATAAGAAGCCATAGATTTAACTACTAAAATCACTCTTAGTTCTACAAGACGCTCCCGTATAGTTGTATCCGTCACCCAGATGGGCTGAGTGTCCAGAATGTCACCATGTGGAGCTCCCTGCTGAAATACTGGAATCATTGCCCATTTCATGGTTTTCGCTGACTTTTAAACAAGGTATACCCCAGCATCGTCCTCCTGCTGATTCCATAGCTTTTTATCACAAATTCTTGGGTCCAGGAAGTTTTGAAGATAGGTTTTACTTAAAAGAGGGTTAGAAAAGTCATATAATGTTATGCTGTTTCCTATATAGTCTCCCTCCCTTCCTCTAGTAGGGCAGCCTCTATCGTTAAATATCTATTAATTAATGCGGGCCGAGAAGATCAGTAGAATCAGCGCTTGCCTGGCAAGGGCAAGGTCCTGAGTTCAAACCCCAGTGCTGAAAAAAAAAAAAAAAAAAAGTTGTGTAGCTTCAACTCACGAAATGAGTTTGATTCAGGTCCAGTCTAGCTCCAAACATCACACATGGGCTCACATGCACACAAGGATGATTTCAGAGCGTCTGGAATCAAAGTTGCCCAGTGCTGTGCTTGGACAGCAGCTGGTCGTGTCCACAGACACTCCAGAGTGAGTCCCGGGCCCTGTCTCACCTTGCTGAGGCCACAGGCCCCAGGGTTCAGGGTGTGAGGTACCACTGAAAACCCTGGCCCAGGCCCAGACAGAGGTGCTCTCAGGCTGCCGCTGCCGCTTCCTCCCAGGATCCAGCCCCTTGTCCAGCCTGGTCCCGCATCTGCTCCCTTGAAAAGCAGACATCTGGTCGGGCACTTTCCAGGCCAGCCCAACCCGCACAGCGCAGGGGCACCTTGCCGCAGCTCTGGTCGCTGGTAACCTCAGGCTCCAAGATGCTGGAGCTGGAGCCTCAGTGGAGCCCCAGGGCGCTCTGGGTTTCACAGGGGTCCCATGCCCAGAGAAGCTGGTGAGTTGCAGACTTATAGGTAGTCAGGAAACCCTGGCTGATTCCAGGCAGGGAGCACGAGGCTGGGGTACACCTTACTTACAGGGAGCACCCACCCCCTACCAAGGGGGCAGGGGAGGTTTCCAGGCCCAGGGGGGAGAAAGGGGTCACGAAGTCACGCCTCACCCCATCCCACGCGCGCACCCCCGCCCCCCGCAACCCTGAGGTTGGCTCAGTGGCAGCAGGGCCAGCTGGGGCGACTGGAAGGCGGCGGGCCCGCTCTGGGTGTGGGCGCCCCGGACTCCCCGCCCTGCCCCGGCCCCCCCACAGCCCCCCGCCTGGCGCCGCGCGCCCCCGCCCCCCGCAGGCGCCCTGGTCCCTGTGTGGGCTGCTTTGACTCAGCGCCGGGAGCCGAGCTCAGGCAAACCACGCCGCACTGGACGGCGTTCAAGCTTTTACAGGCGCTCAAATTGGGGCTGGAGCCGGAGAGGAAATACTAAAATCCTGTGTACACAACTTCTGTCTGTGCGCGCCGGGGCTCCAGCAGAAGCGGGCGCGGCGAGGGACACATTTGCACTCTGTGTAAGGCGCCTCCCGGGCTCTGCCTTGCGCCCGGAACCCGATCCCGGGGTGGCCGCCAGCAGGGGCTGGGAGGTGGAGGGGGGCTGCGGGGCTGAGCCTCCATATCCCAGAGCTGACACCCCGAAAGAAAAAAGAAAGCCGGATTCGGAAACCCTGATTCATTCACAGCCACAGGCCCAGCGGGGCGCAGCTCCCCACCCTCATCCTGGGTCAGATCCTGGGTCGTTAAAGCCTAGGGCAAGGGCTCATCCTCTTGATTCCCCCGTTCCTCGCTTATAAAATGAGTACGAGACGAGGCTTTCCGGTGAAGGTAATAGATACTGTATGGGTAGCTCAGTAGCCCCGAAGCTGGGCACATAGTAGGTGCTCACTGAGGAGTGGCTGCGGTTATTATTTATGTGAAGTAATAGTATTAGCATGCACTGAGGGCCGCATAGTTTGGTTAATCCCCTCAGCAAGCTGGTGAGGTAATCCTTTAACTCCACTGAGCAGCTACCTCCCACCCCCAGTGGCTCACCAAGGTCACACAGCTGGTGACTGACTTTGCAGGACTGAACAGTTGCTCCCAGGCCATCTTTTTTTTTTTTTTTAAATAGTCCAGGTGTTTTGAGGCCACTTTGAAGCTGTCACAGAGGAGCTTGTGGCCAGAGCTGCTGGTCAGCTGTGCCTGTCCTTGGCGTGCTCAGCCTGGTGCGACGCTTCGCACACCTGTGGCTGTCCTGCTGTGCCACTTCCACCCAGGCCAAGAGCTCTGGAGCACCTCCTGCTCTAGCCCACCAGGCTCCTAAGATGCCCCGGCCTGGGCTCTGCCCTCTCCTAGCCTACAGCTCCTGCCACCAGAGTCTCTGCCACCCTGTCCCCCAGGCTCCTGTCCCTCTGCCCTTCAGCCGCTCAGGGCTGTGATGGCTTTGTCCCCACGCTCTGGCTTCTCACCAGAATCCCTGTGGATCTACCCAGGCTCTTGGGCAGAGCATCATGTCCCACTGGAGCAGTGAATTGGGTAGGGCAGCAAACCTGGGGTGGTTGGTGACATCTTCCTCTCTGGAAGCCAGCTTATATACAGAGGCAGGAGACAAGGTGGCACTGCCCTGTGCCCCTGATACCTGCTGCCACCAGGAGCCAGTCAAGCCAGTGAGAGCACAGCCAGGGACCTCTGAATATCCCCGACATCTGTCCTATCACTAGGGCCTCCCGGGAACCTGGGCACAGTCATAGGGGCAGACACCCGCCAGGTATCTGAGCTCCTCTAGCTGGGCGGCTCCAAACCAGCAGCCTGCAATGAGCATGGATTCTGGGGTGCAAGGGTCTCAGACCTGCTTGTGGCCCCACAGCAGGACCCCCAGACTTTAGCCACACAGCTGCAGCCACCACCTGCTTCCCCCCAACAGCCTGACTCAGTACCCACACTCAGGCAGCTCAACAGTGCTACAGAGGTAACAGCCTGTGGAGCCCAGAGAGCTTGGTGTGAGTCCTGGCGCGCCATTGCTCGGGGCCTTGGACGATCCACTTAACCCCTTTCCAAGCCTCTGTTTTCCCACAGGAGTGAACATGCCAATATTTCTTTGAGAGTGAAACACATGAAAGGTAGAGTTTGTTTCAGTGGTAGCCATAGTGGGGGCGACCTAGCCTGGGAAGCTGTGCCTGTTGGTGATGGGACAGCTGGGGTGGCCCAGTGCACTGGCATTGTCAGAAGGAAGGAATCAGTGATGAAGAGGGCGGGGGTGCTGCTCTCTGCAGAACTTGTAACTGAGTCTCCAGCTTTCATACAGCAGAGAGTTTTCTTTGCCCACTTGGACCACTTTGCAGCTTTGGCCCCGGGGAAGAGCTCCATGTGTAGGTGTAGGCTGCTCAGAGTTCGGGCTCCCACAGGTGTCGCCAGGGACACCTCAGATACCTGACGGCTGCAGTGATACTCGGTAGATGCAGACTGGTTTGTGGCTCACTTGATGAGGACTTCCAGGTGGTGAAGGGGCTGAGGGGCTGTCAGTGGGCGCTCAAGAGACAGAGAACCTAGGACCCTGTCACTGGTGATCCCCTGGGTCTAGGAGCCCGGGCTGTTCCTTTGAAAAGTGGATCAGATGCTGGACACCACACGTTGCTTTCTATGGCTTTGACAGCAGGCTGCCTGGGGTGGAGGAGACTTCCCGGTGTGGCAGCGCCCTCTGCTGGCTATGAGGGGCAGGCACAGCTACCTCTGCGCACAGGGCAAAGTAGGTGGTCCTAGCTGGTTCTCTTGGGAGGGGCTTGCCTCTGAAGCCTGAATCCACTGGAACCCTGCCGTTCCCCAGAACTCAGAGGCCATTTTCCTACTATTTCATGTCTATAATCTTCACAGGAACCCCCCTGTATATTACCACATTTGTACCCATTTTACAGATGTGGAAATGGGGCCCTGGGAGAAGTTACAGGGCTGCAAAGTGGTAAGCCACTGTCCTAGACTCACCTGTTCTGGTAGGTGAGAAGCCTGCTCCTGCTTTACAGACAAGAAGCCTGAGGCTCAGAGAAGTGAAGAAAGTGGCTCGGGACCCCACAGTTATCAAGTTGGCCTAACTTAGCGCTGCGGAATCATTTATGAGAACATAAGCACGCACACTGATGTAGAAATTGCACTTTTCAAATTGCACCTGCCTCTGCCTCTGCAAGGCTGCAGAAAAGTCCCTTGGTGCTGGCACTGGGAGGTGGGGATGGGTACCCCCTTCCCTCAGCTGTCAACCACCTGGGAGCCCGGCATGATGCCACAGGGCGAGGGCAGGCCAGGGCATTTACATCTTCTGTATGCCTGGCCCTGCCCATATAGCCCGGCCCTGCCAGCTGAGTCGGGCCCCACCGGCCCGCATCGCTGCTCCTGGCCCTTGCATAGTCTCAGGGCCTGTCGCTCAGGCCTCCTCCTCCTCTCCCGGCCCCAGCCCAGTGCCAGTACTACCTACCCTGGAACCTGTCATTAATTGGTTTCAGGCAGTGCCATGAGAATCAAACACAGTGACTAACAAACAAAGTGTTTTGCCTGGAGAGGGTGGTGTTTATAAGTTCTAGGCTGTGTGCTGAAGGGCAAACAAAGGATAAGTAGCCAGGACAGAGTCTGCATGTTGAAATGTGTCGAGTACTGAATTCCATGAGTTGCAAAGCAGTCCAATGTAAAGGTATGACTCTGAACTGTTTGAGGTTTTGGAAAGTAAAAGCACAAAAGAGCCAGAAGAGGAAGAGGAAAATATATCCGGGTTATGCTTAGGTCCAGAATGTTCTCCCAAGTCTCACCTGTTCAGGGGAGGGTTTTTTTTTGGGGGGGGGGTGACTGGCTTACGGTGGCAGGGCAGCAGATTTATTGTTGGGAGGTGGGGCCTGGTGAGGGGCAGGTTGTGGGGTGGCTCTCTCTCCAGGCCTCCCTTGTCTCTCTGCTTCCTGGCCACCATGGTGGAAGGAGCTTTCCTCCACAGTAGACCCCTCTGCTATGCCACTTCCATGTGAAAAACCACAAACCAGGGACCAGAGACGTGGCTCAGAGGCACAAGCACCTACCTGGCAAGCACAAGGACCCGAGTTCGATTCCTAGCCCAACATGCTGTGCTGTCTTTGCCCTGGGTGTCCAGGTGCACTATCTCAGCCCTGGATGAGGGCGCCCACTGTGTGGCCCTGGAACCAGGCACGGTGGTACACACCTGTATTCCTAGCACTTGTGAGGTTGAGCCCAGGAGGACCTTTGCAAGTTTGAGACCAGCCTGGGGGCTACAGAAATGAGCACAGGGCCAGCCCAAACTTCACAGTGAGACCCTGTCTCAGACAAATAAACAAACAAACAAACACAAAACCATCAACCATGGACTAACCCTTCCAAAATGTGAGCCAAAATAAAGCTGTCCTCCTTTAAGCTGTGACTGTCAGGTGTTGTTTCCCAGCAGCAGGAAGGTGACTGACCCAGTCAGGATCTAAGGCCAGGGATCATCTCAGGAGAAGCTGTTGCTTCTCTGAAGGGAGGGGGTGGAGCGTGTGCCTTTGGGAAAATGTGGTTGCTTGGTGTGGCCCTCGTGCCGTGGTAAAGGTCAAGCCAAGGGCCAGGAAGATGGCTCAGTGGAATAAGTGCTTCCCTGGCAAGCACAGGGGCCTGAGTTCAATTCCTGGTTCTGCCAAAAAAATAAAAAAGATCAAGCCACAGCTCAGATGGGGAGGAGGATGGTAGATTCCCCCTGAAGACACTGCTCATGAAGAGTGTGGCAGGCCACCTCCCGACAGAATCGGTGAAAGTGGAAGAGGAGTGGACTTGAGAGTCCCTAATATCACTGCCACTGTCACAAGGGTATAGTGGACGAAAGTGCGACTCCCTGGACTCGGTGGCAGCCAGACCTGAAATCCTCAGTTTCGACTCCGATCACAAGGGGCCGTCTTGTGCCTCGGCACTTCACGGGAAGAACACCCTCCTACCCTGGCACAGCAGTACAGGGTTAACTATGATGTTGACGAACAAGTTAAGCTTATAGACATCAAAGTCTTCATCTTAAGCTTAGGAGAAATCTGTGTATAGATATTGCTCGCTTGACAACTGGCTTATTTAATGACTGTTTGGACTTACAATGGAAGAATACTTTGGATTTACAACCCACTGCTCAGACTTATGACCTATCTCTTTTTTTTTGTACAGTTCTGTACATCACGTTTATAGAATCTCAGTGGTATGGTACATCATGTTTATACAGGGCCGTAGTTCTTGTTGATTGTACTGGGTAGTGTACTGTTATGCTCTGTTATACATCATAGTACTGCACGGAAGAGTTACGCAAATAAAAGCAAAATCAAGTTGGAGTTTCCTTTGATCATTTGACTACCGTGATGTACATCTTATATATGCAATTTCTCGTTTAGCAACCAGTCCATGTAATGACCTAGTCACATGACCAGCACCTGGTCAGTAAAGGAGGAATACTGGCACGTTCCTTTCTTTAAAATCCTGTAGCTGGGCGTGGTGGTGCAGGCCTGTAATCCCAGCACTCGGGAGGCCGAGGCAGGAGGATTGTTGTGAGTTCGAGACCAGTTTGAGCTACAAAGTGAGCTTAAGGCCAGCCTGAACTGCATAGTGAGACCCTGTCTCAAAAAGACAAAAAAATAAAAATAAAAAATAAAAAATAAAATCCTGTAATAGTCAAGAGGATCTAAGATATCAAAAATGGACAAGTTAGTCCGAAGCTTCCAGTTTTAAATAGTTAATAGAATGTATGTATGTGAGACAGGGTCTCAAAATGCAGTGCAGGCTGGCCTTGAACTCACAGTGGTCCTCGTGTCTCAGCCTTCTGACATGGGATTACAGACAAGTACCACCAGGTCCTGTCCTTAAATAGGTAATAAAATTTAGACTTGTTTTTTTTTTTTAAGTTGAGAAGGGAAAGAAATGGTGACTCTTTTTGTGAGTATTATTGCAACTTTAAAGAAAACTGGTGCCTTACTACATGGGCGAATTTTATTTTTTAGGGTTTTGAAAATTTATTGGTTGAAGGTATTTTGCTAGTTAAGTTCACAAGTTTGCTCTGTTCAACAACTAAAATGCTTGTAAGGGAAGTGCAATATACTATGTTTATAGGGCCTGGACGGATTGCTCAGAGCATAAGCACCTACTTGGAAAGCACAAGGACTGGAGTTCGACCCCCAGCCCCACGCACTGTGCCAGCTCCGCTCTGGGGGCAGGTGCCCACCGTGCAGCCCTGGAACTGGGCGTGGTGGCGCACACCTGTAATCCCAGCACTCGGGAGGCTGAGGCAGGAGGATCCCTACAAGTTCAAGACCAGCCTGGGGGCTACAAAAGTGAGCACAAGACCAGCCCAAACTGCATGGGTGAGACTCTGAAAAAAATTAAATTAAAAAAAAATGTATATTTATAATAGAGCTCAAAATGTTTGAGGGAATTTAATTAATTACATTTATAAATGATTTTTAAGGGAGTTTATGTTTTAAGTTGAATTGGTAGCTCATTAGCCAAAGTAAATTGAAGATCATTGTTCTTATCTTTCTTCCTTTATAAACAGATTAACAATATTTGTAGACTGGGTATACATTTTATAGATAATTAGGTTACTTCTATCTTAATGAAATGAACATTAACTTAAAGCCCAAGTTTATAGTACCCTCAGATGTAAGACAACAGTTCATGTGACAGCTACTAATACAAATAGCTACCATTTGGATAGTAGTTCATGCTTTTGATGTAGGCATTTGAACTCAGGACCTTGCACTTGCCAGGCAGGCACTTGTACCACTGCACCATATTCCTGGCTAGATAGTAGTTGATTGCAATGATCTCTATTAGTCTCCATCACAGATGAGAAATCCTGAGATTGGTGCTGAGCACCAGTCCTACATCCGGGTCATGGATGTGGGCGTGGCTCCTGATCCCAGCGGCCTTGTTAACCGCAGGGTCGGACACTGTGGGTCGTTTCTGGGATTCAGAGGTCGCAGGAGAATAAATGGGCAATTTCCTAACACATACAGTGATTCTTTGATATCCATTAAGGGTTGGTCCTAGGCCCCCATGGACACTGAAATTTGCATATGTTCAACTCCCTTAATTATCATAATATTTGCATGTAACCCATACATATACTCCTGGGTATTTTAAATCATGTCTAGATTACTTGTGATACATGATGTAATGTGGGTGCTGTGTACACAGTTGTGACTTGCATTCGCTGGGGAATAATGACAAGAAAAAGGCCTGGACTTATTTTAACACATTCACAACCATCAGTGACACAGTCCGTGAATAAGACAAGAGGCAAACAACCCTCAAATACGGAGCACGAGGGAGGGCCTGAGAAGCAGTGGGAGACCGCGGCAGGGCCTCCTACCCAGCGCTTCACATGGCTGGTTCAGCACAGTACTTGGCATGCTGTAAATTCAAGTTTTGCTTTTGGAACTTTCTGGAGTTAAAATGATTTTTGATCATGCTTGGATGAATCAGTGGATGCAGGTGGGTGTGCGGAGTGCTACCTAACTCCGTGAGTGCGACCCTGTTAGCCCTCCCACCTGCTTAGCCTCTGCACTCAGCAGAGGTGGGTGGCCAGGATCCTGGGTGCAAGATCTGAAGCCCAGAGTGACATTTGTGTCAGGTCTTCTGGTAGCAGCCGAGGCCTTGACTCCAGTTCCTGATGGGAACCATACACACGTTCTCCTTCTTGTATATGTGAATCATCCCTTGCTAAGTTTCCCTGAGTAGCTTCTGTTCTAAAAGTTGCTTGTGTTTCTTCCGCAAATATGGAGGGAACCAAGAGATTGGGGGGCTTAATGGAAGGCACTAAAAAGAATTAAGATGTACTCTATACACATATCGATTCCCCATGACAAATGTAATCATTATGTACTGCAAACACATACTAAAGAAAAATTTTAAAGTATATATATATTTTTGATGGTACCAAGCATTGAACTCGGGACCTTGTGCCTGCCAGGCAAGCACTCCTTCTACTGAGCTATCTCCTCAGCCCTAAAGTACATTTTGTTTGTTTGTTTTATTGAAGTACAAATATCAATGAGACAGTTTTAAGATACCTTGACAAGATGGATTTGATAAATTAATACATTGCAAACTGTTTTCATAATGTTTTGGTATCATAGAAGGTGCATACATGATATTATACTTACAGACATTATTATACCATATGTCTCTTATCAGTAAATACTAAAGTACATTTTTAAAAATTTGCTGGTATTATAGAATAGTCTTTAGGTTACAGCAAGTTCAAGTGGGATTGATGACTAAACTAGAAGAGGAA
Organism: Ctenomys sociabilis; assembly: GCA_004027165.1. Classification (NCBI taxonomy): domain Eukaryota; kingdom Metazoa; phylum Chordata; class Mammalia; order Rodentia; family Ctenomyidae; genus Ctenomys; species Ctenomys sociabilis. The sequence goes on along the minus strand of PVKA01005135.1, from coordinate 33,783 downwards.
TTAAGGTAGCCCATATTGTGGTTTGGAGTTTTTGCAAGGAAAACACTGCAATACAGGACATATTTTATAATATTTTATAATTAATCATTCAAAGAATCACATACAAGGAGTGCAGGAAATCTGTCCACACACTAAAGACCAAAGAATCCAGCGGAGGCCCTGATATCCTGCATGAGCCCAGCTGAAAACCTAGAGCTCATGACAAGACCTCCCCCAAGTACAACTGGAGGCCTAGAGCCCACAACAAAGTCTCCTGTAGGTCTGCTTCGAGGATCTGTGCTGGAAAGGCCCAAGGGTCAGCGGTGGAAGCTAGAAGGTCTGCGCCAACAGGCTGAGGGATGCGAACTGGAGCCAGGAAGCAATGCTCAAGGTAAGCACCAGCGCTCCCACAAAAGTACTACAGCCATCCTCTGAAACGGTGAGTTCCCGAGACTCCCCAGCGATGAGAAGAGCTGAGTTCCCATCAGGAAAGCCAACGTGACAAGCTTCTCCATAAGGCTGAGTGGTGTACATCTTCCCCTGTAGAGCCAGAAAGGGATGCTCAAGATTAGAACCAGAGCGCCCCCAAAATGAACCATAGTCATTCTCAGTGACAGTGCAGGTCCTGAACTCCTCCGGCGACAAAACAGCCAAGTTCACCAGGAAAGCCAGCATGACAAGGTCCTCCAGCAGAATATCCCGAGAGAGGGCAGCTTCCAACAGCTTCTGCAACAGCTTCTCCAGCAGCAGCTCTAACAGCCTCCACAGCTTCTCCTGTTCTGCCTCTTATGCTGCTGGCCGCAATCCTCAGGTGGGCCTTCTACACTCAGCACCACCCTAGTTCAATTCAGCTGGGTGTAACAAGCTGACCACCAGTTAGAAATCCACTACAGTCCACAAGTGGAGGCAGTGGCCAGTGGAATTGTGGATCTCACTTTTTTTGTGGACAGAGTAAGTGTTATTAATTTATATAAGTAATAATCGTGTCCTCCTATGGGCTTGTCGTGTAGAAGTTAAAACATAGGTGAATGCTAAGGAGCCCAGGGGGTGGGCTGTGTGTCTCTCACTTGTCTAAACCGTTCTTTCTACTGCTGGGACTGGGAGCCTGGAAACCACCTTCCAGTACTTTCTTGCCTTTCTGCCTGTTGGGTTCTGCTCATGAGAGACAGTGGTGGGAGATTAGAAATGAGAGATGGAAGACTGTCTTGGGGGTGAGACATCTTGCAACAACTTTCCTAACTGCAGTGGTAATAGTGACCGCAGAAACAGTTGGGGAGTGTGGGTAACACTAGTTTTTCTTTTTCTTTTCTTTTTTTTTTTTTTTTTTATGTGTTTGGTTGTTACAGGGTCTCACTACACAGCTCAGACTGGTGGTGATCTTCCTGTTTTCAGCCTCCCCAGCACTGGGATTACAGGCATGATTACAGCCCCTAGGGGTGGGGCTGGTGTGGCTCGCGGTGCCGGGGAGCAGATGGCCTCTGCGCTTGCCTAAGCAGTCACTTTAGTGTGCAGAGCTACCTCACCCACCCCCTGCTTCTGCTTTTGACCGCTGTGATCGCTCTGTGGTCTCACCTCCTACTTTTCTTCTTATAGCAGCTCCAACACCGCTTTCCTAATAGTATTGAATCACCTGTGTTTAAAATGTGTGTGGTGGTTTCCCTGTTGCTGGTTGGACGCTAACACTGACTTCATTCTTTTGTTTGTTTGTTGCGTTCAGCTCTTCGATTCATGGTGGATCCGTTTTGCAGTGGAGACGCCAGATCCGCTGCGTCTGACCACCGCGCAGAGCCTGTGTTGCCACAGCGCGCCCATCCACTCTCCCAGGGATCGCTCATCCGCATCGCTGCCCTACGTCTTGTTTTGTTTTTGGTACCGGGGATGGAACTCAGAACCTTGTACTTGCCAGTCAGACGCTTCTGCCACTGAGCTATCTCCCGGGCCCCCAATGTCTTACGATAAGTATTCTTATCTGGGTCCTCATTTTGGACCTGTGTAAGAATTTTTCTGGGATAAAAATATATACCTAGAAGTAAAATTGCTTTCAGATCATAAACACGTCAGTACTCTGCTTGGGCTCCAACCCTCTGTCCACCATGTGTGATACTATTATATAAATGGACTTCCCCAATTTTTTATAGGACAAAAATTTAAACAGTTTCAGCTGGGAAGCTTTAAAAAACTTAGGTGCAAGCCATAATCAAGCACAACTGTATTTAGGATATAGCTTCAGGAATCAGATTACAAATCCCAGCTCTACCACTTGCTGGCTGTGTGGAATGGCTGTTGCTTTAATCTTCCAGTCCTGCCTGTTACTCTGTTAGTAAAATGGATATAATGGCACCTACATCATTAGGATGTTATGAGGATGAAAATATATAATGTATATATTTCAGAATATTGCCTAGCACACAGCAAGAACTCGACAAAAATTGGTTATATTGTTAAACATTTAGGTAATTCCACCCCGCCCCAATTTTGGGATTATTTCTCATCCATGTTACAACTAAATTCAGGATTTTTTTAAAAACTGAGAGAAACACATAATATTAAGTTTGCCTTAGAAATTCAGATCCTTAAGTGTCTGGTGGGTACTCATGCTGCCACCCTGGGTTTATTGACTCTTGGTTTTGGACACATGGGTTTCCTTAGCAGGGGTGACTCCTGCGTAGGCTGCCCCAGAATTCCATTTCTGGCTCTCCCAGTTTCTGCACAGCCAATGTCCCTGCCAGAGGCTGCCTGAGGCACTGGGGTGGGTGAGACTGCACAGCAGGAACTTGGGCTGGTAGGAGAGGTCTGTGCAAGGCCATGTGACAGGAAGGGACAGCCTTGATTCAGATCCCTGCCTCATGGCAAACAATGTCACCTCTTTGAACGCTGTGGTCTCACCCCCATTGTGCAGTGGGGGTGACAGCTGTCTCACAGTGTTGTCAAGGGATTTTAGAGCGGCCATGTGTCTTAGTCCAGTTGGCCTGCTCTAACGAAATAGCACAGGCTGAGTGACTTAGAAACAACAGAAACTTGTTTCTCACATTTCTGGAGGGCAGGAAGTCTTAGATCAAGTCCCTGGAGGATACAGTGTCAGGGGAGGGCCCTGCTTGCTGTTCATGATGGCACCTTTTACCTGTGTCCTCATGAGATGAAAGGGACACTAATCCCAGTCGTAATGGCTCTACTTTCAAGACCTGAGTATTAGCCAAAGGTCCCACTCCCTAGTACACCATCTCAGGGGTCAGATTTCAACATATGAATTTCCAAGGTGCAAACACTGAGACTGCAGCCCAGTTTACAAGGGCTGGCTATATCCTGGGCACACAGTAGTTCTCGTGTTGGCTTCTGCACTCTTGGCTCCTAACTCCCAGTAGCTCTGGGGGGCATCCTCCTCTGCCCCTCCATACTCTGATTTCCACTTCTTCTGTCATGTTGTCACCTTACATTCCTCAGACTTCCTGTGTTTACTGCTACATTTGCATTTCTTATACTTCCAAGTATGGTTTTTATGCTTTATGTTACTCCTTTTACTCACACATCTTACACTTCTCAACGATATACTGTCAGGGTGCTGACCAGGACTGTATGTCCAGACCCTGCCGTCCATGGTGTGGCCCTTGTTATGGGCCAGTAGCATCCTTTCCCTGTCCTACATCGGCTATCAGTGTCCGTATGAAGGGTGAGGTGGCAGAATGGAGGGTGGGCTTTGGAGACTGTGTACCAGGGATTGAATTCAGGCCTCTAGGCCCTTGGGCGTTGTGGCTTGGATAAGTGGGCTTTTTCTCTGCGAATTTAGTTTTCCTGTGTGAAATGGGGCTGTGAGGATAAGGGGGAATGTTGGCCAAATGCTTGGCACAGCACCTGGTAGAGAGTCTACGAGTGGCAGGCACAGTTTTAGCACTGAATGTGTCTTCTGAGCCCACGAGCCACTGAAATGCTCTAGAACTTCAGACGGCTGGGCATCCAACCTGCACCCAGACAATGCAACCCCCAGAAAGTCCTCTTGTTATTCTCTGAGGTGCCTCTAATTTTTTTTCAGAACCAGAGATTGAATTTAGACCCTTGAGCTTGCTAGGGAAGTGCTTATTCTATTGAGCCATCTCCCTGACCCCAGTGCCTCTGAATTTATAAATCCTCTACTAGAGAGCCCTGTGGAGCGCCAGACTGTCTTCTGTCCTTGATATTGGGACCACAGACCCTACTTCCATGTCATCTTTATTTTCCACACCTCAAGAACAACCCTTTTCCTTCTCCAAAACACATGGATGAAGAAAGATGCTTCATCCTCATACATTTCCAGGGGTCCCCGGGGGGCACAGTCTATGGCTCCCCACTTCCTAATCATTATATAGCAGGGTCAGGGGCCACCCACAGAAATCATCATTTGCATTCTCACAGCAAGCATAAAACTGAGAGAGTCACGCAGAGTGATTCACGAACTACAACCCGACTGTCTCTCTAATGTGAGGCATCTACACAGCTCCCTTGGGCCTGGAGTCTACATGCTTGTTTGTAGCCTATGGTTTGGATATTTATCAGACCCGTGTCTATCCATCCGAACAGCTTGATGTCCTGAAGGATGACCACAGTGACGTGTTGCTCAGCGGTGTCCACTTTGGCCTGGTGTTTGCCACCATGGTCACTAAGAGGCTGGCACAGGTGAAGCTCCTGAACCGGGCCTGAGGTAGACAGGTGGACAAAATACCTCTCCAAGCCCGAGTGGAGAGTTGTGCTGGTGGCAGCTGAGGTACTACAGCTGTGCTTGGGCGCATGGTGGAATGTGTGTGCTGGGCTCTGCTCTCATGGAGTTTAACGTAGAACTGCTTTTGAGACTCGTGATCCACGATCCTGCGGAACCGGGCTGGACTCACCCAGCTCAGCTGGCGATCTCCAAGCATCTGACAGATGTTCCTCTGAAGTCCAGGGCCACTGCCACGCCCTTTCTTTGCCCATTCATGAATGTTGTGTTTTAAAATACAACATTTAACTGAGCCAGGTGCAGTGACCCACATTTATAATCCCAGTAGTCTGGTAGGTTGAGGCAGGATGATCATAAATTTAAGCTCAGCCTGAGCAATTTAGTGGCATAGAGACACCCTGTCACAGCATAAAGAGAGGTGCTGTGGATGTGTACCTTACTGAGGCCATGGGTTCAACCCCAGGACCACAAAACAAAATAGAACAAAGCAAAACCCTCTAAAAAATAAAATAAAACCGAACAGGGGGCTGGGGAGATAGCTCAGTGGAATAAGTGCTTGTCCGGCAAGTGCAAAGTTCCAAGTTCAATTCGTGGTACCACCAAAGTGGGGGTGGGTGGGTGGGAATAAAACTGAACAAGTGAACTCAAGTGCTTTTTCATCAATGCATCAAGAGAACTGAGGTCACAGAATGATCTACTCCCTTTGGACACTGGAGAGGCAGAAAAAATTAAGCATTTCAGCTCCAACGAGGAGCAGAAGATACTGGAGACCATAAACAGATCTGTCACGCCCAATGTTAAACAAAAAACTAAGATCTGCTCAAAGGCAGGGAAAATCAATGCCAAGACACAAAGCAAACACCTGAGCCAGCCCAGGCATGTCACAGATGTTGGAACTGTCAGGTTGGAAGTTTAAAATAACTGCAAAGAGCATATTAGTGGCTTTGTATTAGTCAGGGTGCTCCAGAGACACAGAACCTATAGCACTTATTCAGGGCATAGGCCGCTCTGGGGGCTGAGTCCTGCAACCTGCTGTCTGCAACCTGGAGACCCAGGAAAGCCAGGGGCATAATGTGGTCCAAGTCTGAAGGACTCAGCGGGGCGGGAGCTGATGATAAAAATCCCAAATCAAGAGCAGGGAAAAGGTGAAGTCCTATGTCCAGATCAAGCAGTAAGGCAGGAAACAAGAAAAACACAGATGCTTCTCCCACCTTTCGCTGTTCAGGCTCTAAAATCACCCTTGCTGGGAAGCAGCCTCCTTAACTGATTCAAATGCTAATCACATCCAGAAACATCTTCAAGAACACATTCAGAAATACAGTTTGATGTGAGCATCCCGTGGACTACTCAAGTTGACACGTGACATGAACCACCATAGGCTCTAATGGAAAAAGCAGACAACTTATAAACCGGATGGATAATGCAAGCATAGAAATGGAAACTCTGCTTGGGAGGCTGGGGCAGAAGAATTGCTAGATTAAAGCTAATCTGGGTAATTTAATGAGATCATATCTCAAAATAAAAAATAAAAGGGCTGGGGATATACAGCTCAGTGCAGAATATTTGCCTAGCACATGCTAGGTCTGGGTTTCAAGCCCCAATACTATAGGAGAGAAAGGAGCAGAAGAAATATTTGATTGTAATAATGGCTGGGAAGTTTCAAAAGTTAGTAGCAGGTACCAAATCACAGATCCAGGATGCTCAGATGACAGGAAACAGAAAAAAAAAGCCAAAACAAATGAAGGAAATCCCCAAAACTATACCTAGGCCTATTGCATTTAAGCTTCAGAGAAGCACAGACAAATAAGCTAGAGGGTGGAGGCTGGTGACATTACCTGCAGAGGAAAAGATGTGAATAACCATGGCAGACTTTTCTGAGGCTATCCAAGAAAGAGAGTAAAGTGAAACAGCAGAAGTGTTGAAAGAAAAGCAACCACTCAAGTCTTTATTCAGGGAAACTACCCTTCAAAAGAGAAGGCAAAATAAGGTTTTCTCAGCATCTGAGGGTGTTGGTATCCAGGAGAACTGCTTTGCAAGAAAGCAGTTCCTCTGAATTTTTCAGAGGAACAACAGTCAAAAACTTGGCCTAAATAAATAAAGGAAGAATGCCACAGAAGTAAAAATATGAAAATAAAATTGATAGTTTCGAGCCCTAGTGTGAATTGCTAAAGTCATTGTGGCGGTCACCTAATACGGGTGATGCCCTGAGAATAAAGGCCCCAGGACCACCTCCCCCTTCTTCTCTGGCTTAGCCCAGAACCTAATTTACTTTCACCCTTCCTGCAGCCTCAGGGAAGACCCCTGACCAGCTCCCTGGTATATCTAAACATCCCCTCCAACTCCACCCCTGGCAAAAAGCCATAAAAGCCTCAGCCTCCCTTTGTCTGGCTCAGAGAATTCTTTGACCTTCCCAATTCTGTGTCCTCAAAGAAAATAAAGCCCCTTTCCCTTTTTCCTTCTGCCTGTGTCTCTGCTGTACCGTTCACCTGAAAAATACCTATCAAAAATAAGATCTCATGTTGTTCTTTATTTTTCAGATTTTTACGTATTTGGTACAGGGTCTCACTTTGCAGGTCAGACTCGTAGTGATCCTCCTGTTTCAGGCTCCCCACCCTGGGAGCACGTGCCACCACACCCAGTTTCAGGGGCCATCTGGCACACCCAGGGCAGGGCTGGCAAGGCATGTGGTGCTGGGGATTGAACCCAGGTCCCTGGGCTTGCAGGCAGGTGCTGACCACTGAGCTATCTCCCTGGCCCATGTTATTCTTATTCTTAATGAAACAGATCACTATGTCACAGTAACAACAGCAGCAATACCTTTAGTGATCCCTGCACAGAGCTAAGTGATGAGAAAGCTGTAAGCAATGGGAAGGGGAATTGGGTGGAGGACCTAACTTTGTTGCTAATGTGTCCTGCAAACTCTAGGGCAACCAATACGAAAAGCATATGGTGATACGCTAGGGGAAAGAAGAGAAAGCAGAATTGTAAGATGGTCAGTTAAACCTAGACAAAGCAGAAAAAGAGAGGAAGATTTTTAAGATGAAAGAAAGACTAGTCCCAGCAGAGTACACAGTTGCAAGCAAGGTAGGCACCAAGCCATTCGTATCAGCAGTCATTCAACGGGGGTGATTTAATCGACAGGGACTACTACAGTGGATGAAATAAAGTGGGCAACACGTTTGGGAGAAATTTACTTTAAATATAAAGAGAGATCAAAAGCAAGGCAATGGACAAAGGTAGAGTACAGTGCTGACATTAATAATAATAATAAAAAAAAAAACAACCCAGAGATTTATCTTCTAATGGCTCTGGAGACTGAACCAGACAGCAAAGTTCATGTCAGACAAAGTAGATTTCAAAACAAGAGAAATCATCAGAGGTAAAGAGCAGTAATACGCAATGACAAATGGGTCAAATCTTCAAGAAAACACACTAACCTGACCATGCAGGCTCCTAGTGAGAATGTCAAGCTGTGCGCTGTGGAGAGAAGCGGACAAATGTGCTCTTGTGCTTGGAGAGGCCAAGGCCTTTTAGTACTTGACCGATTGAGAATGCAGAAAATCAGGGACCACTCAGTGGCACTGAACATCGCCACCAGAGACCTGGGTTCAATCCCCAGCACCGCATGCCTTGCCGGCCCTGCCCTGGGTGTGCCAGATGGACACTGAATCCGGGTGTGGTGGCACGTGCCTGTAGTCCCAGGGCTGGGGGAGGCTGAAACGGGAGGATCACTGTGAGTCTGACCTGCAAAGTGAGACCCTGTACCAGATATGCAGACACTTCACTCAACAACAGCACAAACAGCCATTCTACCCAAATTCACACAGATCCGTCACCATGTGATGGAGTGGCTGTTTTTGTCTTTCCAAAATCCATACATCGGCGCTCTCACAGCCATGTGGCTGTAGCTGTAAATGAAGCGCCTAGTCGCCAGTCTTGTAATTATGAAGTGATTATGGTTAGACGGAGCCCTCAGGGTAGGGACCTGGGTCGCGAGGGTTGATGTCGTTCTGAGAAGATGCAGCGCAGCCCTGCGTCCAGCTCTCTGTCTCCCGTTGTGTAGATGAGCACAGAGAGGTCCCGAGAACATACAGCAGCGGGGCAGCTCTCTGCACCCAGGGCTCACCAGACTCTAACCCTGCTGGAACCTCGTTCTTGGACTTTCAGACTCCAGAAGCAACAGGAAATAAATTTCTGTCATGAAGCCACCCAGCCTACGGTATTTTATTATAGCGGGCTCGATAGCTGAAGGCGCCAAGAAAGACCACATTCTGGGCAACGAGACACGTTTGAACAAGATTAAAACAATAGAAACCACACGAAGTATGATCGCAGCCCACAGTGGATTGAACTAGCCCATCCGGGGAGAGCCCTGGAGTGCCATGTCCACTGGCTTCAGCCAAGCCTATGGCTGGTGATGCCACTGGGCAGGATGCCACTGTCACTTTTCAGGGCATAGCAGCTGACTTTTGCAAACTTCTCTGTCTCTGTAGATGGACCTGGTGTGTGTGTGTGTGTGTGTGTGTGTGTGTGTAGGGACCCAGCAAAGAATAGAGCCAGCCTTTAGGGTGTACCCGTCCATGGAGAAGCTGGCCACTGGCTCCTGTCACTATCCAGCAACCCTGAAATGGGAGATTTCTTTCTTTTTTTTTTTTTTTTAAATATTTTATTTTATTTTATTTTATTTTTTTTAAACTTTTTTTTTAAATTTATTTATTCATAAAAGTGTCTCGCTACACATCACGGACTCTTCTTTGTGGGGGGGGCGGGGTCAGCTCAGCCCACCCTGGGGGGAGGGGCTAGCCCGGCATGTGGTGCTGGGGATTGAACTGTGGTCCCTGAAAGCTTGCCTAAGCTTGCCAAAGCAGGCGCTTTAGACCGCTGAGCCATCTTGCCAGCCCATGAAATGGGAGATTTCTGATCCCGGGAGAGGAAACTGGGAGAGTAGCTCGTGGCGTGGTCTTGAGGAGCTCCGTTTTGGCATCACAAGGCCCCATGCAAGCAGCTGCTTGGAGTCTTTCTTTGGGTCTAAGAGATGGTGCTGCTTCTGCACTTCCTAGAGTCTGTGTAGCAGAAAATGCCCCCTGCCAGTATATTTCTGTTGCCAGATGACAGTTCCTGCTCCAGTTCCGGTTGCTTCAGTCTCCTAGAAATGGTACACCACGATGCATATTGTAAGGACCAATCAAAGACAGCCAAGTGCTCTACCTCTGTATCTCCCCCTGGCAGACCCCAAAAAACCTCCCTCCCTGGCACCTTCAAGGCCTGACATTTTGAGGGACAATTGATTTCCTATCAGTGCCTGTGCAGTGTTAAGTAAATCTGTCTCCAAATCCTGGGTGCATTTTGGGTTTCCAGCTGTGGCTGCATCTGCAGGCGAGTGTCCCCAGCCTCGGGGAGCGCAACACCTGGCTATGCCAAAGGACATTTCCAGGGTCTTGTGCCGGCAGCCGCCTTGGTCCATCACAGCAGCAGGATTAGCTGCACACCACACGCAAGCTACAGAATGCCTGCTGGGGCAGCAGAGTCCGGCTGGACCTATCCTGGGGTAGATGGCAGGGAAGTTGGCTGTAGCTTGATGCAAAGGAAGCTGACTGTCATTGATGCCTGGCCTGAGGGACCTAAGGGCCACAAAGAGATGTCCTGGGATCTGCGCAGGTCGCAGATGAGAGAAAAGTAATCAAGACAGAATCCAAAGTGAAGTGAAGATAAAGTTACCTGAGTAGGCATGGCTGCAAAAACATAATTTGACACTTTTAAGCAGCACTCACAAAGTTGAAAAGATTGGGGGCTGGGGAGATAGCTCAGTAGAATAAGCACTTGCTTGGCAAGCGCAAGGGCCTGAGCTCAATCCCTGGTTCCAAACAAACAAAAACAAAAAACAAGTTGAAAAGATCATAGAACAAAGATAAGAAGTAAAGGCAATGAAGTATTAAAGGAAATTGCTGTGACATAAACTCCAATGCAAGCTAAGATATATTTTATCTAATTTGAAAACAATTCCAGCCTTACTGATTTGGTCAGTGTTTATTTTTGTTTCAGTTTATTTCTAGGACAATCTTAATTTCTTTGTCACAGTTTTATGAAGGACTTAAATCCTTTCTGGTCTCACTGTGAAATTTATTTTTGAAGAGTTCCACTTTTATTCTTTCAGGTCTGAGACCTCTCTCGCTATTTATCTAATCATAGAAATCAGAGGCACTGAGGAGGTAGCTCAGTGGTAGAGCCCTTGCCCCATAGGTGCAAGTCTCTGGGTTCAATCCCCAGCTCTTCACACACACAAACACTCATGCACATGCCTGTGGAAAGCTACCTTAATCTAAGAAGCATACTGAGCTGGGGCCGGAAGATGGTGGCGGCTGCGGAGTTGAAGCTGCTGGAGAAGTCTTTGGGGCTGAGTAAGGGTAATAAATACAGCGCTCAGGGTGAGCGACAGATTCCAGTTCTTCATTCAAACAATGGCCCAAGTCTAACAGGATTGACAACAATAGCAACTCACCTAGTCAAGCAAGCCAACAGGGAACATTTGCTAGGAAGCACAGCAGAAGAACAGGCAATGGTTCAGCAGTGGTTAGAGCACAGAGTCACGCGAGTAGATGGACACTCCAATAAGGAAAATGCCCACACACTCTTGAAGGATCTTAATTCATATCTTGAAGATAAAGTCTACCTTACAGGATACAACCTTACCTTAGCTGATACCCTGTTGTACTATGGACTTCATCGCTTTGACAGTGCAAGAAAAGGAGAAATATCTTAATGTGTCTCGCTGGTTTTGTGACATTCTGCACTATCCAGGCATCAGGCAGCATCTGTCAAGTGTTGTCTTCATCAAGAACAGACTGACTATATTCCAGCTCTCACTAGAAGTTACGCACGCCCTGCGGAAGTGTGATCAAAAGTGTTTAAATGGAAAGTGTATTCTTTACACAGGACTAACAAGTTGATACGCAGTCATTGTTTATTTATTGGAGCTGATAGAATTTTAGAAGCGTAAACTCATGTCTGAATGATTTATTTGTTCATTAGTTGAAGTCTTGCAGTTTTTTAATGTAAAAACTCAACTGCTATCAAAAGAGTTGATCAGAGCATACATTACCTTGTTTTCATAGGTAAATTTATTTGAATAAAAGTTGTAAATCAGTGGCTTAATCTTCAAACAAACAAACAAAAAAATAAGAAGCATATTCACAGGATGACTGTCATGGCTCGGCCGTGCCCTCATGCAGGAAAAGCTGAGGCACAGTGACGACTCCATGGCAGAAGGCCAGAGTTGATGCAAAAATCCTCACACAACAGGAAGGCTCAGTGCAGAGCCCCTAAAGGCATGGATAAAAATTAATTTTTATGGCTTTTCTTCTTCTCAGTAACGGAAGTCCCACCTACGACGGAGCAATCTTTTAAGAGATATTCTGAGAGTTGCCAGGCGGCCTCTTAGCAAACTTATCTATTTTTTCTGAAGTTTATTTCTTTATTTTTTATGTATTTGGTACAGAGTCTCACTACGCAGCTCAGACTTGTAGTGACCCCCATATGTTCAGCCTTCCCGGTGCTGGGGTTATGGGTGTGCACCACCACACCCACATTCTGGGGCCTGCTCTGTACACCTGGGGGCGGGGCCAGTGAGGCCTATGGTGCTGGGAATCGAACCCTGATCCCTACACTTGCCTAAGCAGGTGCTTAGTCTGCTAAGCTATCTCACTAGCCCTATTCCAAACTTTAGAATTTGCCCTCTTTCAGACACTGTAGGAATCAGAAATTAAGGCCTTTTTTTTTCTCAAAAACAAAAACAAGCCGGGCGTGGTGGCGCATGCCTGTAATCCCAGCACTCGGGAGGCTGAGGCAGGAGGATTGTTGTGAGTTCGAGACCAGCCTGAGCTACAAAGTGAGCTTAAAGCCAGCCTGAACTGCATAGCGAGACCCTGTCTCAAAAAGGAAAAAAAAAAAAAAAAAAAAAAGCCTTTGCTTTTTCCTCTTTGTCCATTCTCCTGATACTATTTTTTTCTATCTTTGTAAACGACCCAAATACATCCTTTCCCAAACTACATATTGATCTCAGCAATAAAATACAGGAACTCTCTTTGAATCCATATACACAAGTACGCTCTGGGACAGGGACCCGCAACCAGGCAAGGTGAGCGCCCGGTCCCCGTCACAGCTTCTCCGCCCTGCACGCACATGTCAGGCTCAGAAAGCAAAACTGACGCCCACACAGCCTTTGAGGCACTTAGACATGGCAACACTTCCTATCCTAGTCAGACCAGGTGTCAGATAAGACGCTGGAGGATTTTATCCTTAGTATTTGCAATGCATAAGAACTTGGGACCAAGTTAACTGAAAATGGGGCCAAATGCATCTTCTGGTCCAATTTGGTTGGCTTCTCATTTTATTTTCTTGCCCAGTGGCCCTGAGACCCTACAGCCACGCTGACTCGCTGTGGTAGGAGCAGGCGTCCCTGTCTCATTCCTGGTCTCTGGGAACAAGCGTGTAGTCTCTCCCCAGGCCGCACCCCCTAGACGTGGCCCTTTCCCAGGTGCCCATGTCAGGACGAGGACACCAAGGTCTTCATAGAGGTGCTGTCAGCCTTGCCAGCTTGAGGAGGCAAGGTCCTGAAGGAGGCGGGCAAGCTGGCTGGGGCTCTGGCACTGCATGGGAGGATTCGCTACAGATTTGGGGAGAGAACGAGAAAAAGACTCATGTAAGGGGTTGTTTCCCTGGGCAAAGACTGTCCTGAAAGAGATCACAGAAAGAAAAGAAAGGATTAACGCCGAGGGGTCGGGGGCAGAGGGGTAGTGAGGAGAAGTGGTCTGAGAAGGAGAAGCTCCAGCTGGTGCGGCAGAGAAGCCCCCAGGCGCTGGCCTGGGTGTTGAGCCCCAGGCTGGGCCCTACAAAGGAGCCAGCCATACCCGAACGGCCCAGAGCAGAGAGCTGTGCACACAGCGTCCCCGCACCAGGTGGCGCTGCGGGCCATCTAACAGCCACTCTTGCCTTTCCTGGTTTTCTTTTCATGCGAGAGAAATTAATGGGAGCTGAGGACCTGCTATAAAGCCTTAACAGGTACGACGCACAGGAGCTGGGGCTTGCCCCAAGCATGCAGGAGCATGGAGGCAGAGAAGGGCCTGGCTCCTGCCCCCTTCCACGCTCTGACTCACCCTTCAGGCATCTTCCAAGAAGCATTTAGAGCAGGAGGCGGCAGGGGCTGGGTCAGAAGGGAGCTTCCAGGGCCGAGAGGCCCGCCAGGGTCCTGTTCAGTGTGTGCTGAAATCTGCTTCCTCCGCTTTCCCCTCCAGTCTCTGCTTCGGGTTCCCCACTCCTTCCCGCCACCCCAACTCTTACCTTCCTCAAGATTTTTAGGCCTCTTTCCTCTGTGCACTGTAACTCCAAGTCGATGTAACTGGAGTCCATCTTTTTTGAGACAGGACCTCACTGTGCAATTCAGGCCGGCCTTAAACTTGCTGTGTAGCCTAGGATGGCCTTGAATTTCCCCGTTGATCCTCTTGCCTCAGCCTTCAGGTGCTGGGTTTATGGCCTTTGCTACCACACCCAGCTGAAGTCCATCTTGTTTGCAATCAGCAGGCTCCAGCTGGGGCTCTCTGAAGGCTGTCAGGATTAAAGCTGGCTGTGCAAACTGGGAATGGTGGTCTACACCTGTAATCCCAGCCTTTTGGGAAGCTGAGGCTGGAGGATTGCAAATTCAACTCCCCTCTGGGCGATTTAGAAAAGCCTGTCCCATGATAGAAAAATAAAAGGGTTCAGCGGTTGAATGCCCCTAGATTTGATGCTCAGTACCACAAATACACACACAGGGGAGGGGACATTGCTCAGTGGCACAGCACTTGCCTGTGCAAGTCCAAGCGCAAGGTCCTGAGTTTGATTCGCTGTACAAAAAAAAAAAAAAAAAAAAAAGAAAGAAAATAAAAATGCAAAACATACTGATACAGATGGCCGTGTTGCAGAGCAGGAAGGAGGCTGCCCTGTTTTGAGATAAAAGTGCTGGGGCTGGAGTGAGCACTGTCTATGATACAACTCAGAACATTTGTCTACAAATATGGGCAGAGAGCATCAACTATTTTCTGAGTTTGCACAAGTGATGTTGGGACCAGCATACCCTGCCAGAACCGCAGGACGGAGTGGCCCCGCCCCTTGGGTTTCAATTCCATATACCAGAACATGGCATACTTAGTGTGTGTGTGAAAGGAAAGCCATCCTGGGCCTCAATCTCCAGTTTTCGGAAACACGGCATGTGTCTGCAGTAGACAGGTCTCTCCGGGCCTTTGTCCTGCTCTCCGCAGACCTTGGAGCCAGATAGTGCCAACACAGAGGGACCCACGGGCTGATGTGTGACGAGCAGCGAGCATGCTATTCCTTGGATGCACTAGCTTTGGGTAGTGGCCTGTGGGACCAACACTTCAAAGTGCTCTCCTCTCTCTCCTCTCTTGGGACACACTGTGCCTGGGTCCCACTGGGTCCTGGGGACAGCTGCTGGCTATTGCAATACGCATTTGTTGCCCAAAGGAGGCCACCAATGTCTTTATCTCAATAGAGACTGTCCAAAAAACTGTGGGAATGAAAGATGACCTAAATATATGTTCCTTCTTTCTAGTTCACATTTCAGTGTTGAGTAATTTATAAAAGCGAGTGTTTTCTGCAGAAGTGTTTGACTGGGTGATACGAAAGACAGTTCTCTTATTTCTGCAGAAAGGCGTGACTCTGATAAACACAAACTAGGCCAAGGGCTGCGTAATCTGTAACCCATCACTGAAACCTGCAGTCTTCCTGCAGAGTGAGGGCCCTTTCAAGTCGGGGGTATGCTTTTAAGAGACTTTAATGCAATGCACCTATAACAATGGGTTACTACTTGGAATGAAATGTCTTCTTTTATGCACAGGAAGTGAGCAGGGTCAGGGCAGAGGAGAGAGGGAAAGAAGAGCAGGACTGGCTCTCGGTGCAGGGAGGTCTGGAGAAAATTCTGGAAACTTCTGCCTGAAGTATCTTTAGACAGAGGTGGAGGTGTTCAAGACACCACCAAAAGTGACTCCCAGTGTTGTGAGATAAAAACATAAGTCATAAGGAACAAATATATAAGACAATGGATATGGGCAACAGGGCTGTGGAGATAGCGTGGAGCTCTTAGTGCCTGCCGGACCCAAGACTGCTCTCTGGTATCAAATTGTGCCAGTGCCCGGGACGTGTGCCACGCAGGCCTCCAAAACTGGGTGTGGTGGTGCATGCCCGTAGTCCTGGCCCTGGGCAGGCCAAGACAGGAGGGCCACTTCTCAGTCTCTTGAAGAGAGAGAAATAAATTTCTGTTGTTTATAAGCTATTTAGCATCTGTGAGGTGGTACAGCAGGTAAGCCTGTGTGTATGGAGATTTTTTTTTTTTGCGGAACCGGGGATTGAACTCAGACCTTTGCACGTGCCAGTGAAGCTTATTCCACTGAGCCATCTCCCTGGCCCCATGTGGAGATTTTTTAACTCACTTGCTCCTCATGCTAAATATCATACTGGAGGACTAGACAACAGCACAATAAAACCCACAGCTTCAGAAGTCTTTTGTCCCTCATACTTTAAAGAGTGCTGCATAATTAAAAATTATCAGATCTTTAGTAATCACCATCTTTACAAAATAATATTTATTGAATAAACAATGGGTGGCAAAAACATCAACAACAGACAAATGGGTAATTCAGTGGAGGTATATTCTGTAGGTTTCTAAAATCCATATAATAAACTCACTACAATGGCTTTGACTACAGAACAGAGATTCTGTTTCAGGAGCTTCCCTGCTCTGGTCCAAAATGCCAACTCTGGCACACCTGAGAACGCTCTCAAAGACGAAGTGCACACACATCTTGTAAACTTCAGCAGCAAGTCAGTTTTCCAAAATGCATGAATGTGTATAGCCATTAAGTGTGCAACTTTTGGCATATTCTTTTTTTTGTTTGTTTGTCTTTTTGTCTTTTTGAGACAGGGTCTCATTATGCAGCTCAGGCTGGCCTTAAGCTCACTTTGTAGCTCAGGCTGGTCTCGAACTCACAACAATCTTTCTGCCTCAGCCTCCCGAGTGCTGGGATTATAGGCATGCACCACCACGCCCGGATTTTTTTCTTTGCAGAACCAGGGACTGAACTCAAACCCTTGCACTTTCCAGGGAAGTGTTTATTCCATGGAGCCATCTCCCTGGCCCTGGCATATTCTTTAAAAATATTACTGAACTAGGAAAATCACATATAGAAAAAGAGATTGTGCCCCTTAGCCACATCATTTTCTTTTTAGCATAAAGGTCTCCCTCAATCGAGAATTTAGACCCAAGAGCTCTTTAGTGTGTTTCATCTCAGGCCATCTACTGCTCATTTTAAATGCCACTGAAGATGTAAAATCAAAACATGACAAGGGCTTGTTACGGGTGCTGAGGGGGGACAAAGTATAAAGCTGTCATGTAAGAGTTCATAACTTAGTTACTACGACTCCCACTTCCAGTGACTGGCCCGACGCATAAGTAACCCTCAGGAAGCCACTTTGCCCCTTGCCTGCTGTCCTTAATCAGCCTCATCACATGTGTTTGTCTTTAGGTATTGGTCATTGTCAGGCTGCTGCCAAGCAACTCAGGGGCCTCATTATGGGTCTGTTTTAAATGAACTTGTCATTAATATCAGATTTTTTTTTGGGGGGGGGACCAGGGATTGAACTCCGGACCCTGTGCTTGCTAGGCAAGCACTTATTCCACTGAGCTATCTCCCCAGCCCCATTAATGTCAGATTTATTGGAGCTTTCTTCAATAAGTGAGACATAAGCCAGGTAAGACACTTTCACTGCCTATGGTTTCAGTTACCTGTGGTTAACCATGGCTGGAAAAGATGAAATGGAAGGTCCCAGAAAGTAAGCAATGCGTATGCTTTATTATTGTATACTGTCAGAATTACTATTTTATTTTTGGATTGTGCCTAATTTATGTATCAATCTTTACCATACTGTAGGTACAGGAAAAAACATGGCATATATAATCCCTGTAGTTTTAAACCTCTACAGGAAGTCTTGGATCCCCATAGATTGTGGGGGGCTTTTGTACAGCTGTCAGAATAGCTGCTGTGTAGTATTTACTGAGTAGTTTCTTTATGCCTTCTGGAAATTCATTTTTTTACATTTGCAGCTCCACAAAGGCTATAAGCATTGCCAAGTTGTGGATGGCAGCCTGGCACCAACATGAGACTTGACATCTTCTTCCAGACAGAAGAAAAATCCATAAATCTGCCTTCTGATATGGTTTATTGGGTGCAGCTCACTGGAAAGATTTGCTTTTTAAAAAAGTTACAACTAAAAGGACATTGCATATTCATTGCACCATACCAGCTGAATATGGTCATATTTCTTCCTTGCTAAATGGACTGCGATTGAATGTTGGGAATTAGTCAAATCTAATTATTCAAATAATGAAAGAAACTACTAAGACTGGAATTTCATCATGGAGGACATTTTTACTCAACAGATGTGTGTGTGTGATTAATGAACAGTCCTCCTGCCTGATTCAGTTGTCTTCTATGGTTGGAGACAAGGATTAAGGGTTGCCCCGACCAGATCCATACCTTGCTTCATAAACGCACGTCCAGGCTACATTCCTCGGCATGGAGGAGAGCATGACCAGAAGGCTAGGCCAGGGAGTTCTGCCCCTGAGGGGCAGAGGGAACGTGGCACGTGTCTGTGCCCTTGCCAGTGTGGCATCTGCTTCCTCTCATCCCAGAGCTGAGGGTGTGCTCACCAGGTCGGCCCCCTGCAGAGGGCTGGTGTCCTGTGAGCAACAACACAGGGTCCTTTCTTTGCAACAAGTGTTTTGTCAGCATGTCTGTATGAAGGGAGGGCTCAAGGGCCCACAGTTGTTTGCTGAGCGCAAGTGTACTGAAGGCTACTTTCCAAGGGGCATCATTAATTCTTCTTTCTCCATGGACTTTTCTGATATGTCCTGAAGAATGGATGAAAATGTAACTCACACTTGGATGCTCTAAGCCTGATGAGAAGAAACAAAAATGCCATTTCTTAATCTTCCTATAATGTTGGTCTGAAAGTTTCTTGAGGGTTGAAAAAGCAAATTTTATAATTCCCTCTTATGTAACCTTATGGTTTTACACCTAAAATGTCCTCCCCAAAATTTTCTGTGTTCTGAGGTGGGGCTGTCAGATGATGATCTGACCACGGAGTACCGCACTTGTCAGTAGGCTAATCCATGGATGAGTTCATGGATCAGTGTGCTAAAAGGGGTGTGTCTTTCTGGGTCTTCTTATTCTGCTTCTTGGCTGCCGTAAGTCCAGAAGTTTTTCTCTGCATTCTACTATCCCATTTATGTCTGGCAGCCAGCCAACCATGGACTGAAACCTCTGAAACCATAAGCCCAAGTAAATCTTTTCTTCTTTTTAAAATTTTTATGTATTTGGTGCAGGGTCTCACTATACAGCTTGGACTCATAGTGATCTATTTTCAGCCTCCCCAGAGCTGGGATTACAGGCCTGTACTACCACATCCAGTCTCAGTGGTCAGTTCAGCGTGCCTAAGGGGTGGGGCTAGGGCAGCATGTGGTACAAGGGATCAAACCCCAGTCCCTGCGCTTGCCTAATGGTGCTTAGTCTGCTGAGCTATCCTGTTGGCCCTCTTTTCTGCTTTAAATTGCATATATCAGCCACTTTGTCCCAGCAATGAAAAGTGGCCAATATATCTAGCAAGAGAACAGAGTGCTGAGGTTGGAATATAGCCAAATCGAAGTGATTCTTGGGCTTTGAAATCTTTAGTAACTTAAGACTAGTATCTGACCATTGCTTTTTTTTTCATTTATAACTAAGGCCACCTTTGCCACTCTACCCACTGGTGACAAAGTCATCATTCAACAAGGAAAAGACAGTTAAAAGCTGGCTTGGCAGTTTGACAAATCCAACAGAGGAGGAGACCCCTATAATCTGTAGAAACTGACATCGCCAGGGCCTTACTTACTTATTCTTGGGGAATGAAAAATCAGCGTGAGACCCAAGAGCACTGATGGGAAAGGCAAACGAGAGCCAGGCTACTTAATATTCTTTTATAAGGTCCTACAAGATCCTATTTCACCTCCATCTAATACATGGGCATTTTATAAGGATATATTTATCCTAGTCCCAGAAGCATTTCCTAGTCAGCCTAGGTTCCTTGAGAGACTATAGTCTCTGCAGGAAAAAGCAACAAACTGAATCTCATCCAACTTTTCTGTGGCCCAACGTCTGAGCGATACACTAGAAGGTGGAGCATGTCTAGTCCTCCCCAGGTGCCTCGACAGCAGCAATCCCATCAGTGTCAGAGGGGCATGTGTCTGGAACGCTGCTAGGGGCCAGTGTAAGCTGCTACTGCAGCCCGACTTTAGGACCTCCTAGGCACCGACAGCAGGCCTGTTCTCAGAGAAGCAGGGGTCAGGGAGTAAGCAAGAGGGCCACCAAGGAGGTACTTCCAATAAAAATGCTGAAATTTTGAAAGATGATCTTGGGCCAATTCCATCAGGCTGGTGGGCTCCACTGAAGGCCCAAATGTCCCTGTCCTATTTTTCAGGGCCTGTACTTACTGTTTGTGAAGAGGTACAATAAGAGAGATGTGCAGAAAACAATTAAAGATATGGAAGTTAGGGCCGGGGAGATGGCTCAATGGAATAAGCACTTCCCTGGTAAGTGCAAGGTCCTAGTTCAATCCCCAGTTCCACAAAAACAAACAAAGAAACAAACAAAAAAGTACAAAAGTTGGGACATGAGAAATTGGGAACAGGTCTGATGCGGCCAGGCAGGAGTGACCCAAATCCATGGGTACCAGTGAAGAGTAGCTATCACATTAAGAAAATTTTCTAGGGGGTAGGGAGATGGCTCAGTGGAATAAGTGCTTCACTGGCAAGCACAAGGGCCTGAGTTCAATTCCTAGTTCTGCCAAAAAAAAAAGAGAAAGTTTTCTGAGGAAGTTTCAACTGTTGTTATTATTAAAAACAGTTGGGCTTTTTAAATGAACCCCTAAGTGGTATCACCCTGGCCCAACCTAGGCCACAGGGAAATTGTAGACCATCTTCCTGAGTCTTAGTTTTCAAAATGAAGCCATATAGCTGGTGAGAATTTTTAAACACTTGAACCTCTTTTAGACTAGAACCCAAAATCCATGCAAATTTTTATGGCTCTCAAGAAATACTATTTGGCTCAACCAGATCCCCTGAGCCGGGGGCTCGCTATTTGGATGCCACAGCTGGTGACAGCTACAAGGAAGGTGTCAGATGGTGGCAGCAGTAGCAGGCCCAAAGAACAGAGAGTGACAACAGCAGAGATCGGAGGGGG
Source organism: Ctenomys sociabilis (assembly GCA_004027165.1). Classification (NCBI taxonomy): domain Eukaryota; kingdom Metazoa; phylum Chordata; class Mammalia; order Rodentia; family Ctenomyidae; genus Ctenomys; species Ctenomys sociabilis. The sequence goes on along the minus strand of PVKA01005135.1, from coordinate 12,795 downwards.
TGGTAGGGATAGTACAGATTTTCTGACACCAGAGACCAGGCCATTATGGGACAGGAGCCAGGCCACACTGGTCCCTGGGCAGGAGACACTAATTCTACCGTATCCCCAGAAGAGTCTGTAGCTATCCCAATTCAAGAAACCTGTAAGGAGGGCTCTCCATAGCAGCATTGAAGGAGACTTTTAGGTAGACTTATACATTTCTTTTCTTGAAATAAACACTCAAATTAACTAGACCACAGAGCTCCTCAAAGCTTTTATTATTCCTTTTCTATTTTTTTCCTGCACCACCACATTGCCTGGCACATACGGCCAGGTGGGCATCCAAAAATCTGGGATTTCTTTTAATGAGCAATTTACAACACCGAAAGGATTGGATTTCAGTGTTTTAGAAAATGTGATCATTCCTGGAAAGGGTTTATTCCCCTTGATGCTGGAAAGAGAGATTTTGTCTTCATCTTTTAAATTACATCAGACAGACAACAGAATGCCATAGAGAACACTTACATGATTTGGGAGGGCAATAAAAAAGCTGAAAAAATTTAAGGGTCTTCACAATTGCTGGGAAGACAGCTGTGGCTTCTACAGCCTGGAGCAGCATCACAGTGCTCGGGATGTCAGGGACCAGGGGTCAGCAGGACAGCTCCCCTGGTTGACTCTGTAAGCCCTCTGGTCGAGGGCAGACTACCAGGTGGGCACCTTGAACTTGTCCACTTGGCCCTAGGCTTCCCATGGCTGCCAGTGGCCCAGTGGCCTCCTTGGGCTCCTCCACAGAACAGAAAGGACCAATCAGGCATTCAGTGACATCAAAGGAAGGGGTGCGCCCCCTCGCCTCCTACTTCATTACCTGGTGCTCGATGTGCACACTATAGACAGAGTTCTTACCGATGAAATTACTTTCTTAAAATAAACATTATTTCATACAGTTCTCTTAGGAAAGTATTTCCAGCTTCATTCTTAAATTTAACTTATAAAATGTGCAAAAAACATGTAATGACTTCAAATAAATAGAAAAAAGTGGGAAGAGCTAAACGTTGTCATTGTTTTCCTTAAATTAAAAGTTAAAAACACCAGCTGCACTTCCAAGGATTCACAGGACGAAATGCATCCAGCAGGCAGTTCAGAGCAGTCCTCGGTCCCCCTGCACTTCCCAGGTGGCCTGCCCTGCTCAGAACTCACAGTGGATGCCCCCGCTGAGGTCTGTCACCACGCCCCTTTTGACCAGCTTCTGGAGGAACTTGGTCTCCGTTGTCACATTGTGCATCGTCTGCCAGTTCATGGCAGCCATGCACAGGTTGTCAAAGTAGTGCAAGGGTGTCCTCGGTCGACTGAGGTCATACCCAAACCCTGCCAAGCTGACCTCATCACACAGATGCGTGGCTAAGACCACGGCAATGACGCCGACCGTGGGGATGTTCTGAAAGAGAACAGGGACCTCTGTTAAAAAGAAAAAAATCACTTCAACAGAATTCACTGACCTGCAGGTACTGGATAGGTTATGCTGTACTGGAGGCTCCAGTTTTATGTCATAGAATTTTATCTATCAGACTTTTTTTTTTTTTTTGCGGTACCAGGGATTGAACTCAGGACCCTGTGCTTATTCTACTGAGCTATCTCCCCAGCCCCTTACCTATCAGAATTTTAAAGCCTAACAATCTGTGTAAGTCAGGACTCTCTGTGTGGTCTGAGATGTGAATAATTTAACAAACCTTCAAGAGGGTATGTTCTTATGCTAAGTTTTATTGTGTTTTTTTTTTTTTCCAATCTTTTATTTCTGTATTTATTTGGTACTGGGTCTTGCTATGCAGCTCGGGCTCATAGTGATCCTCCTGTCTCAGCCTCCCCAGTGCTGGGATTAAAGGCCTGCACCACCATGACCAGCTTAAGAGGCTGGCACAGCATGTGGTACTGGGGATCAAACCTGGGTCCTTGCACTTGGCAGGCAGTGCTTAGACTGCTGAGCTCTCTCTCCAGCCCCAGCTTTAGTGTTTTAAGGCATTCTTCCTAAAGCTTCTATCTACTGACTGAAACTTTTTTTTTAAAGACACAGGTGTAGTCATGGTAGTCAGACTAGGTAGCCACAGAAGTTTCCCATCCAAGTACTAACCAGGCCCGGCCCTGCTTAGTTCCCAAGATCAGATGCGATGGGGCATGTTCAGAGTGGCATGGCCCTTGACAGCCACAGGAATGCAATAAAGACACCACTACTCTGCCTCCTGGTGGTTGGACATGCTAATTGCAATTAAATAATCTAAAGCAATGGACAACCCAAAGCATAATAATTCTCATATAAGGCCATAAAATAAAATCACGTGGGGAATTTTAAATTGGTGGTTCAGCCTGTAATCTCAGGACTTGGGAGGCTGACGCAGAAGGACTGCTGCAAATTCTTGGCCAACTCGGGCTACAATAGTGAGTTCAAAGCCAGCCTGAGCGACACTGTGAGACCCTATCTTAAAAAAAAAAAATAATAATTCCTAGAGTCAGCCAGAAAGTTAGGTGGACTAAAGCACCTGCTTAGGCAGGTGCAGGAACTGGGGTTCAATCCCCAGCATGCAGTGCCAGCCCCATCCCCGGGACATAATGAGACAGCAATTGAGACTGGGCGTGGTGGTGTGTGCCTATAATGCCAGCACTTGGGACGCTGAAAACAGGAGGATCACTATGAGTCCCACCTGTGTAGTGAGATCCTGTAGACCCTGTACTAAATACATTTTTTAAAAAATTCCCAGTGTATCAACCACAATAATTACCCCAGACTAATTACACAAGAATTTCTGATGTAGGATCCAGGCATCAACTGAGAAGCACAATTCTAAAGACTGATTTTATTTAGCATCATCTATAAAGCAATCTTAAACATCAATTCCTACCTAAGTAAACCACAGAGTTCAAATGTAAAGAACTTGCCAGACCAACAAAGTGCCTATCAGTGTCCTGCAGTTAAACAGAGTCTTGGATTCCCTTTGGAGATAAACGAGAACCCACTTAACTTTGAATAGTAACAAAAGTACCTTATCTCGGCCCCAGAGTCTTGGCTGAGGCTCTGGAAACTGAAGGATGTCAAAGGCAGTCTCTCTGATAATAACTGGATTCAAAATCCTAAAGTGTTTTGGCTCTAGTGGGATTTTTTCAGCCACCTGCTTCCAAAAGAAGAGTCGCATCCAAAATGGCTAAGGGAAGAAAGCAAACAATCATTAGAGTTCCAGTCTTCTGTTGGTGGAGGATTGCAAAGCATTCCCTGTTCATTAGGTCAAGGCCATGGGCACAGCCCCACATAACCGTGTGCCTGGTGTTTTGCAGCATAATCATTAAGAGCTGTAGAAATACAGCACCTCAGCTCAGAAAAGCTACTCTGAAAGATACAATTTACAGAAGTGGCACTGGACAAGGAAAGAAATTATAGTCCCAGTTCTTACTTGTTTATGGAAGAAATTTCTCAGGAAGACTTTGTAAGGTCTAGAGCTTTCATTTTGCCCAATGAGTAGGTCAAACTTAAGGGTGTTAAGTACTGTGAGAGCCCTGCCGGATGGGGCCCGCCTTGCACCCTCTCTCCATTGACTTTATTTTCTAATCTTGCAAGGTTGCTAGGTAACAGACTATAAATCACTATGTGCTTCACTTTCCCATTATAATGTCCACTCAGTAAAACCCCAGAAGACCAGAGCCTGTATGGAATCAAGCTTTGGAGATGTAAATTCTCCATCACATGGAGATTACCTGAAAAATCTAGTATATCCTGGGAGTTTCGAAAAATGCACACATCTACCTCCACAGCTGGGTACTGACATTTATTCAATACACTGGGTGGAACTATAAAGCAAAGTGAGTGATTACCATAGAGGCCAGGAGAAGGAAGATGACCAAGTGAGGACAGTGCCTCTACACTCATCCCTGGGGTGCTGCGAATCGGGTCCAACCTGGGTCCACTGACTAAAGCGTTTGGGGCAGTCGTCGGGATTTCATGTCTACTCTTCTGACCATCTTAAAGATGGCTTACAGTCATCCCAGTACATCTCATTTCAGGAACTACACAAAGACCACGCAAATCCAAATATGGAGGATAAGGCAGTGGCCAACCTCAACATAGAAATTTGGGCCCCAAACCATTTTTACAATGTGGTTCTAAGGTTCTGAAAGTAATTCCCAGCAAGAAGTTGTGAGGGATTTCTAAAGTGAGGGTGGTTATTAGTGGAAAAAGCAGCACAAAAACATATCCCCCACTGTGCATGTTTAACAACAAAAGTTTGTTACTAGAATTAAAGACCCCTTCACTTTTTGCCGAAGTGCACTTGCTGGATGAACTTTCGGTGCTCACCAGGGTTTCATGTTTTAGCATTGCTTGAAGCCAACTGAAATCAACGCTCTTAAACAGAACAGTGATGAACAGGTCTGTGGTGTGATACTCAGCAGCAGACAGCGGGGCGCCCTCTGGGTAGGTCATCCTTATAGTAGTTTTATTTCCAACATGCTCGGAATATCCCTCCACTGGTGCATTGTTTAACCTATTGACAGAAACAGGAAAGAGACACACTGACAAAAAAAGCCACCAATGCTCTCACCACACAACACCTCATGTCGTGTTCTCTGGCTTTTTAGGACCAAGACTGAGGACACGGTTGGGGTAGCTGACTTTTCCCATCGGCCTATCACCCAGCTCCATCCTTTCTAGGTGTTTGATGAATGCAGCCTTGGTCCACGCAGCAAGCCCAGGTCTCACTGCTGGATGGCAAGCAGTTTCAACTTGCCCTGGCACTTAAGTCGACCCTAGCACATCATGTCTTGGATGCTTTCTGAGTGCCAGTGAGTGTTCCTTGAAAACTGCTCACTGCGCTCAGATAATTAGTGGTTTGTGTTAGGATTTCAAAAAGGTAATCTGGAAGGAGTCCCCTGAAACCAGGACCAGGCAGATGCGAACTGCAGTGCTCTGAGGCGGGACTGAGGGGTGTTCTGGGCCCCAGGTGTATAGCTGCTCTGCTTTTGGCAAAGACTTGGGGGTGCTGCAGCAAAGGCTTTATCAGGGTGGTAGCTTTAAGGAAATCTTGAGTTCTTCCAAAAGCACCACCACTTCTGAAATCTCAGCAAGGCCCGTTTCTTCCTCCATGTTATTACGTATGTATAACCTTTCTTTTCTATCCACCTGGCCTGGGTGCCAGTCCTTTGTCTATGACACTGCTACCATGCAGGTGGCACTGGGCTATTCCCACACTCCAGGTAACCCAGCAACACCACGAAAGGCAGCCTTGGAGACCCCCCCCCCCCCGATCCCGCAGTCGGAGCCCACATGGGCCCTGCAATCCACTCCCACTGCAGCCTACTGCTTGGCCCCTGTAGATGCCTGGTTCTCTCCTCAAAACACCTTGCACTCCCACCCCTCCCATGAGCCCTCAGTGGCCTGCACCTTCTTCAGGCATAGCTGCAGGCACAGCCAAGCCTCCCTGGAAATCCTGTCCCCTTCTGAGTGCTTTACAGCTGTTAACGCAGCCTGTCTCCAAAAGCCCCTAATGCGGCGGTGCTGTGCATTGTTCTTCCTTCCATGTGTCTTACAGATGAGGAACAAAGGTGCGGGGCAGTCAGGAATCTGCCCCAAATCGCAAAGGCCTACGTGAAGTCATCATCACTTTTAGACTCAAAATATTCAGGTTGGATCTTGACATCCTCTTCTTCTACCCAGAGACATTTCTCTATTCTCCATTTTGACAACAAATCCGCACAAGCCTTGGACCCTCAAACTAGAGACCCTGCTGTCTGGTGACAGTAGTGGTCAAGCCATCAGAAAGTCCGGTCACTTCCTTTCCAATGTCCCTCTCAGACTTGGTCGGCAGCCATCTCTTGGCTTTTGGTGCCGCCCCTGGCCCACACACTTCACACTCCGGCTTCTTTTTTTCTCTCTCTCATTTTATTACAATGAAGTTTAACAGTACAGAAAAAGTCACATGACCTGGTTGGGTCAGATTTCTTAAAACCTGCAACATGAGGAACTCCAAATACATTAAATGCCCTGGGTTCTGGGCTGACTAAAGAGCCCAACTCTCAGCACCTGAAAAAACCTTCAAGACAAAGAATATATATATGTATTCATTAAAGAGGGTTTCACTATGCAGTTCAGGCTGCCTTGAACTCACTTTGTAGCCCAGGCTGGCCTGGGACTTGGAGTGATCCTACTGCCTCAGCCTCATGACTGCTGGAGTTATAGGTGTGTACCATACCTGGCCAAGAGTGTGCTTTAAAGATTTCTCCAGGGAAGTAATCAGAGGCATACATACAGGTAAGAACATGCAAAGCAAAAAAAAAAAAAAAAAAAAAAAAAAAAAAAAAAAAAAAAAAAAAAAAGAATATGCAATGCATTTTCTAAACAAAGAAGAATGAAAGCATTCCAAATGTCCTGCTACAGAATCACTACCAATTTACAACACTCTCATGGGAACAAATTCTAAATATGTTTAATGATTTATGAAACTATTCATAACACTAAAGTTAAAAAATACCTTACAAAACCACAAATGCAATCAGAGACACACTAGGATAGAAGTTGAAAACCAGAAAATTGGTAGTGGTTGTGGTAATTTGTGCTGAATGATTTTTATTTTCTGCCTTACATTTTTCTGATCTTTAAAAATGGATACATTTATTTTATCTTTGTTACTGGAATAACGTTTTTTTTGACTGCTGGATGGAATGCAAGGCCTCACACATGTCAGGCAAATGCTCTACCACACTACTCTCTCAGCCTAAAAAAAACAATGATTAAACAACTAAATAAAAAGAATCCAGGATGCCTGCCCACTGCCTGTGGTGAGCCCCAGATCCCTATAGGCTTTTTGTCATAGCCAGTGCTGTCTTCTAGGGCCTACCAGCCCCAACCCAGCCCTGAAGCCAGGTGCCCCCCACCCCAACCCCTTCTCCTCCACTCACCCCTGCCCAGCAACAGTCTTTCTCCTCTGCTGGCTCACCCACCTCTACCCATCCTTCCAAACTTCCAAGCTTAAAAGCCTTTGACACCAACTGCACTCCACTCCTCAAATTTAAGCAGAGTCTGGAGTAATGGATCACTGTGTTTTGGTTTGAACTTAAATAGTGGATCTCTTTGGGGGCCCCTTCCTGCATCTGGAGCTGCAACAACCCAGAGCACTGGGCCGGATTCTGGAGGAGAAAGCTGGGTTTGAAAGCAAAATACCTTATTACAATGTCAAACTGGTTCAAGGCAAGGCCCAGCTCTAGTCCATACAGAACTCCCCCACTTCCGATCACCACGCAGCGCCGACAGCTCTTGGCTTTCAAGTGTTCAGGGAAGTCATGCTCGGGCAATATTTCCAGGAGGGACTGGACTTCACTGGAGAAAGTGCGGAATCCGAAGGGAGGATCGTAGTTGTCTTGGGCCGCACTGCCTCTGGAGCCCTGCTCCACGAAGGGAGCCAAGTCTACGCTGTACCCAGGCTCGAACAGCAGCGCCATCTCCTTCTTAACGAATCTGGGCCGACATTCCTTCTGCAGGACTTGCTGAACGTACCTCTGGGCTCTCTGGAATGGAATCACACTAATCTAAGTTTTTAAATCTCTCCAGAATTTTGCAGCTGATATTGTGTCTTACGATGTCTGAGGCAGCTCCTGCGCTGACTGCTATCTTTAACACACAACACTGGCCTTGTAGAGTTAATTTATGCTCAAGGGCATAAAGAAAATAACAACCAGGGAGAATCACGGGGCAGGAAGATAAATTCCACAAAGTTTTTATTTCACTGCACAAGCAAAGCAGCCAAGACTTCCACTTCCTACTTCTGACCTGACATTATATGAATAAACTGGGGGTAAAGATATTCTTTGAAGTGTTTTAAATTTCATGTTTCATAAATTTCTAACCCAAACTACTGATATCTAAATACAATATGCCAAATGAAATAAATCAGTCACAAAGACAAGCAGTATATGATTTCACTTATATGAGGTCTCTAATGTACTTCAAAGTCATAAAAAAACATAAACTAGAATGGTGGTTCCCAGTGACTAAGAGTGGGAGTTTTTTTTATAGGCAGAGTTTTAGTTTTGCAAGGTTAAAAAGCTTCAGAGATTTGTTTCAAAACAATGTGAATACACTTAACACTGAACAGTATGTCAATGATCAAGATGGTAAAATTTTAAGTTACCTCTGTTTTTTTTTTTTTTTTTTTTTTTTTACTACAATTTTTTAATAGGGCTTCATTCTTAGGTCCCTACCTAGCAGCCCAGGAGACAGGCTAACTTATTAGCTGGAATAAGGGGAGCTTCAGTCTGAAAGGCAGATCACCTCCAGTCCTACCAGGGAGCAATGTCTACCTAATGGAGATGCTCCTGGTTCCAAATGCACGCTCCCAGCAGGCCAGTGGTTTGTGTCAGAAAGGCCAGCTGCTTGCTGTCAGGACGAGTGCAAGCTCGGAACAGGCTGCGAAGGCCTGTCTGCCCGCCCACCTCCCCTGGGCTCTTGCTGGGCTGGGCGGCTCAGCAGGTGGTGCTTTCTGAGCTTGGCGCTTCCCATCGGCCTCCAGTCACACACCCCTCCTCCTACTGGGAGGCCTCGCAGGCATGTGCGCATGTGCTGAAGGTGTGTATGTGTGCTGTGACGCATGGTTGGTCCCAAGGTACTTATTTCTAGGGGCCTATCACATGTTTTGAATTCCATCAGTAACGCATGATGAGGAGACTATAAGTACAGAGTTTGTAATATACTAGGTTTTTTTTCCCCAGCCTTGATTTTCCCCCCCTTGTATTGGGGGGGGGAGGGGCTGATTCCCAGGGCATCTGCGTTGAGCTGCAGTAGTCTTTTTAAAGACTTATTTATTGTTTGAAAAGGATTTCACTAAGTCATAAATTGCCTGGGCCTCCAGATTGCCACCTTGGCCTGCCAGTCTTATTATTTTGATTGTCTGATTCTTTTTAGGAACATATTTACCTTATTATAGCAGAAATACTTAACAAGCAGCTTCACAAAATGAAGTGCTTGTGAAGAGCACGCTGTCTGCATGTTGAGGATTGGGACCCGACTTGTGAGGGTTGCCAGTATTCTCGGGGCCCCAGAGATACGCTGCAGACCTGTGCAGATTCACTGTCTCAGCTCCTCTGTGAACCCCTGTGGCACCTCACAAGATGGTCACCAGCGTCATCACTCTGTGGGCTTGAGGTGGCAACACAGAGAACAGGGCTGACATTCACCAGCCTGGAGACTGTCTCTCTAGGCCCTGAAACAACAGCTCTTTCCCAGAGGAGGCCACAATTGAGAGCAGCTGCACGTGGATTAGCCTCGTGGTAAGAATCAGAGACCCAAGCAAGGGCACTGTCATGACCCCACACCACTGGAAGGCTCAGCCAAGTGGGTGACGCATGGTCCTGGTGGACAGCTGGTGGGGAACTGGCAGGGCCACCAGACTCCGTGTATTCAGGTTCCGGGCCTGGAGGTCAAGAATGGCAATTTTTGAAGAGCAAAGAGCCTACTTCTCTCTAGAATGGCCTCCCAAGTGCCTGGTTCTACAGGGTTCCTTGTATAGAAAGGAATGTGTGAAAAGTGCCTGACGGAACCCAGAGCAATGGCCTCGTGGAATCCTGGCCTGAGGAGCGCATGAACAGCCTGAGATATGTGCACAGCTCCAGGCTGGCCAAGGCTTCCTTTTAGAAGTCGCATTTAGAAAGGAGTGAAATTTCATTCCACTTCTGTCCTGGCAAAGAGCTGGATTTCAGGCTTCAAATTTAATTTTCTAGACTCTGGGCTGGACACAGGCTCTGAAGTCATCCTCTGTGGTAACGCCTCTGGTGCCCAACCCACAGCTGAGGCCTAAAACGAAACCTGAGGAAACTGCTCTAAATGTCACTTGAAAAGGATGGAAGTGTTTTCTCCTCTTGTTCCAGCTCCTTTCAGGAAGTGTGAGGAGCTACAAGAAAGCCTCCTGAACACTTTCTGCTAACTGGAATCCTTCTCTGGCCCCTGCTCTCTTCACTGACTCCCTGGCAAGCAAAGCTCCCCAGGAAGGACCCTCCCATACCCAGTTAAAAGACAAAATTTAAATAACAAAGCTATGGAAAGCCTCACAGAGTCAGAAGGCAGCTGCCTGGGGCTGGGGTCAAGTTGAAGCCTGGCCACAAAGGGGCTCAAGGGAGCAAACTTGGGAGACTTGAAAGGTCCCTAAGCTGTGCTGAGGCTGACGTCGTGGTGCTGTGACCCTGGGGTAGGGACAGGAAGCAGTGTGATGTCCCTTCTCTGGTCACAAGGTGCCACACTGGGAGCTAAAGCAGCTGAGGAAAGTCCGCCTGAGATAGCCAGCCCAGGGCCTGGGACACAGGAAATGCGATTCTCTCACAAGACACAACATTGTCTCAAATCCAGGAATACAAAGAAAGGTTTCTTAACAGAAGCCTCTTCCAGGCTGAGCTTGCAGGCTGCCAACAATTAAGGAATAAATAGATGTCTGGCAGTTCCAATTGTCAATGGTGTGGCAATTTGCCATGGAAAACCACACCGTGAAAACTGATGGGAAGTACAAAAGCCCAAGTCATTTTCCCTTAGCAAAATCTCCCTTTTCATTTTCTCTCTATAATTTTAAGAATCATCCTTCTCAAAAATGTAGCTGAGTGGCATAACTCTTAAGTAAGAGACCATGTTCTATTATTTATCTATTTGTTTTCAAATTCGGGACACAGGCTGGGAAGGTAGCTCAGTGGTAGGACACTGCCTGGTGTATGTGAGGCCCCCTGGCACTGCAAAGTAAATAAAAATATAATGAATTCAGGAGCAGGCAGAGTGCTTTCATGCAAGGAGACCTTGGGTCTGGAGTAACTAAACGAGGGCAGGCGCCCTGCTCTGCCATAGCACGTGTGGCCTGGGGGCTCTGGTTACCTCATGACGTCTGATTTCCACTTCCACTTCTGTGAACACGCATGCTGGTCTCCTCCTCCTGGGTTTCCCCTGATGCCCAAAGCATTTGCCCAGTGCTTGGCACAGGTGAGGGCTAAGTTTTTCTGAGTTAATTCACATTTAAGTTACCTATCATTTTAACTCAGTTAAAAGCAGACAAAATTTAAATGAAGTCATGGAAAGAATTCTACAGTAAAACCTCAGTGAGGCAGTCAGCAGCTGTCGGTGCTGGGTCACAACTGAGGCCTGACAACAGAAGGGATGTGGTGGCGTGACCCTGGAGGGCAGCTGCCTCTCACACATTTCAGAGTAAGTGCTCTGGGGCCTGGGGGTACGGATGTTACCACCTATAGCTGTTAAGAAGGTGGCATCAGAGGTAAAATGATACCAGCTCTAGATCTACTTAACTGGCAGTGTCGGCTTGGGCAAAGCCCGGGCCCTGGGAAAGGGACATTGCCTCTCACCCTGGGGACATTCTAGGGTGGTCTGGGGAATAGAGGAGACGGTACCAGGACAGAAGAGACTGCAGTGGGCCACATTTACTGGCTTGCTCAGCTGGATGCACCTCACTTGCTGCAAACACAGAGGGGAGGTCTGTGGGTCCAAGAGAAGACTATGTGGAGAAGCTAGGGAACTGGCCCGAGTTAGCCGGGCAGCACAGACTGCTGCCCCTTCAGTAGGCTTTCCATCTCTGAGAGGACAGCAGGCCGAGCTCACACGGCTGCTGTTACTGAGCCCCTATCTCAGATGTGTCCCTGTGTCCCTTCAAAGACTGTCGTCGGTCTATTAACAACCGACACTTCAAGGGACCTTTTAAAACACAAAGCCCACAACATTCGAAGCTGCTCTTCTCCTGTACTAGGGTCTCTCCCACAGGGCTGGCAGGGGCCACTCCCACTGCAAGATGCAGAATACAACCGGGGAAGCTAACCAGGCCCACCCATTTGGCTGGGAGACCTTCTTCCACCAGTATCCACACAGGTCGATTCCAATGGGCCCATCTGCTGCTGGTGGCCTAAGGATTGGATCTCTGCTGGCAGCCAGCAGTCAGAGCTTTCTTTGTGGGGAGCTTGTACCAAACTCCATCTCCCAGCAGGTCGAGACAGCAGGGCCACGCTAAATTAATGAACCTTTTAGTGTGGACTGCAAAGGATTTCCTTCCATAAAGGAAGGAAAGCCAGCCTTTTCCCACTTTTAGTTTCTGTGGTGTCCCTTGCTCTAAGTAACAGCAGGTAAATTCTTTCCTTTTTTAAAAAGGTGGAGACAGAATTCATAAGAGCTTAGCTATATTTCCAACCCTTTTCATTTGATTCTGAGACAGGATCTTGCTAAGTTTCCCAGGCTGGGCTTGAACTTGCAGTCTTCCTGCTTCAGTCTCCTGAGTAGCTAAGGTCATAGGCATGTACCACAGTGCCTGACAGTGATAGGTAGCTCCTGCCATTTCTATCACTTTGCACACATCAGGAAGAAGTGAAACACTGTTCAGACTCTGAAAAGTGGAGCATTCTGACAAGGTAAAAAATGTCACAAAGTAGTTGAGCATGATAACTCATGATTATAATCCCAGCACTCGGGGAGGCTGGGGCAGAAGACTCCCAAATCCAAGTCCTAAATTGGCAGTTAGCAAGACTCTGTTTCAAAATTAAAAAAAAAAAAAATTAAAAAGAACTGCAGATGTAGTTCAGTAATAAAAGACCCCTAGGTTTAATCCTGAAGAACTAGGGGTAAAGAATTAAAAAGCTACTTAACAAATGTCTGAAGTTATAGAATAAAAGCCTCCACCATGGCTATGGAGGCTTTCACGTACTAGGTTTAGGAAGTAAACCTTCTAGACTTCTTCAGGGCTGGGTTGGTTCATTGTGGTAGACCCAGGAGCCAGGGCTGCTCAGCTTGGTTCAGTTCTTTTTTTTTTTTTTTTT